>JAJOOH010004192.1:0-69083 GCA_029582605.1 Solanum gracilifrons
AAACCCTAAACCCTAAACCCTAAACCCTAAACCCTAAACCCTAAACCCTAAACCCTAAACCCTAAACTCTATACGCTAAACGCTACACCCTAAACCTAAACCCCAAACACTAAACCATAAACCCCAAACCCTAAATCCTAAACCCTAAATCCTAAACCCTAAAGCCAAAATCCTTAACCCTTAAACCTAAACCGTAAACCCTAACCCTAAACCATAAACCCTAAACCCCAAACCCTAAACCCTAAACCCCGTACCCTAAACCCTAAACTCTAAACCCTAAACTCTAAACCCTAAACCCTTAACACAATACCCTTAACCCAAACCCAAACCCCAAACCCTCAATCTTAAACCCCAAACCATAAACCCTACACCCTAAACCACAAACCAAAAATCCTAAACCCTAAACCCTAAATGGTGTAATTATTACAAGAGGAATCACAACAAATAGCCGAAAACAAGAAAGATAGAAGAAGAGACACAAGATAAGAAACAATTGACAACTAAAGGGTGTATTAAATCAAATAACCTCCAATCTAGATCCTAACAAGTACCAAATCTGGATAAATATATAGACACAGAAAGAGGAAACAAAGAGCAACCTAAGGGTATATTAAACCCAAAGACCCCACCTCGTTAATCCTTCAAGAAGCACCTAACTCTTACGAAAACCTCAAGGGAATCAATATCTCAAGAAACCCTCGTTTCTAAACAAGGTTCAACAAAAGCTTACCAAGCTTTCAACACTAACATAAGGAGTTTAGGTTTACAACCACAATATTCAAAAAATCAGTCTTCCTCTAAAATGAACCCTAGGACACCTCTTTATAGTGCTAGGGCTTATTACATAAATGGGCCCAAAAGTGACCCGAAATGGGCCAGTGGGCGAGCTAAGTCAGGCACACCTAGTGGCTCGGCGATCCGCCCAATAGGTTCAGCAAGGAACTCTGCTCCTTGCCTTATCTTGGGAGCTACTGGAACTTGGGGCGGTTTGGGGACCATCGCCCAATCCACTTGGTGATGCGTCAATGGTCTTCAGCTCGCCTAGTGAGCATTTTCCCTTTTGTAGCTCCTTGGGTAGTTGGCGATCTTGGGAACCCTCGCCAAAGGGTTTTTAGTGAGTCGCCTAAGTGGTCTCCATCTCGCCAAATGGAGCACATTTTTCACATGCTCCTCCTCGCTTCGTTAGGTTTCTCATGCTCCAAGCTATCATCCAAACATGGTGTTGCCCAACTGGGAGCTCCGTCAAGGTGCATATGTTCCCATGCAAGGGATGGAACTCCCTCCTTCGCATCCATACATGCCAAACAACCTCCATCCTTATGAACACTTCATCAAAACATTGAAGTTCGCGAATGGATAGGCATGATGTAATCCATTTTACATCATTCTCCCCTTCTTGAAAATGATTCGTCCTTGAATCCATACCTTGCAAAACCATAAGGAGAGCAAACAAGAACAAGATCCTCATGGCATGAGGGTTAGCGTTAGTAATAATTATTTCATCACCTTGCCGAGGATGCACAAACTTAACATATAACCAAGCATCACAAATATCAACAAAGGGTTTGCAACCCGTCAAACCAAAAGATACTTGGCTAAGTAAGACACATTGACAACGGGGTAGAGCGTAGGAACCAATACACTTAAACAACCTCATATGTAAGACCTCATTGGTTCCATATTCAAACAAGCACAAGACCTTCCTTATGTCAAGTTGCATATAAACATTCTCAAAACTAAGTGCAAGGTCATAAACAAAGTTAACCCAAATTAAGATTCCATCCAATGCACTAGCTAACTTTAAGAATGTAGTTATTCCCAATTCATGAGTGGGGCTACATACAAAAGTATTCCCCACACAATTTGGTAAACAAACCTCATTCAAGCACATAGGATCAAGTAATAACACCAACTAAAAATCACATGAAAGAAAAAGGGTGTTACTACCAAACCCATCACAATTTAGATCAACACCGAGGTCAAAAGGGAAGGAAAAATATCGCATCGAGTCAAGGAGACTCTCATTTTCCCTATTGATTCCACTATTAACATAAAATATTGTACCCACACAAATAGGAGTATCATCATATGCAAATAGATAATAGAGAAAAGTGTCATGCTCACTAGGGACATCTAAGGTGTTCTCATATGTAAGATCACAACTAGGTTCAAGGATCCTAGCACACATCAATTTACAAGAAGGAACACACAAAAACATCATGACAAATTTAAAATAAACTTCACCTTCTCTCAACAAAGAAATCCTACCCTCATAAAATGTACGATAGACAAGATCATACTCAAAGTAAGAGTAAAGAAAGGGGCTTAGGAAACTACCCTTCCCCATACAAAATATAGTCTCCTCAATTGGATTGTAAACCCTCAAGAAGGACTTTCTATCATAGGGAAAGGTGTCAAGAAATCCATCCAAATGATACTTGTCATCTTGACTAAGCATCACTACACATCATTTTTCGAAGCATGTTCAAGCACATGATCTCTATGAGCAAAACAAGCAATCGGATCTTCCACAAAAGATATGCTCAAAGAGTCACTCCTACTCAATTGATCAACATTATCATTAGTACCACCAACTTGAGGTTTCTTAATCACATTACAAGGACCCTCAACCAGTGAACTACACTCACAAACAGGTTGATCAACACATTCATAACAAAATAATGATCTAGCATTCAAATTATAGGTGTCAACAATAGGTGGACACAAATCGATCTTACTAGAAAAATCAATTCGGTCATCAATAGGATCAACTAGTGTATCCACACTCTAAAAAAGTACATTATCAATATAAGGCAAAGAATAAATAGGCTCACATAAAGACAAACTAACATTCACACTTTGTTCATTTGTAATGGTAGAAGTGTTATGATTAGTTATTGTACCTTGACGCCCGCAAGAAAGATCTTCTTTACCTTGGATGTTGGGACATTCCACAAGTGCATCCATCACACCTTCGATTGTAGGCTCTTTGGATGGAACTTGTGTTCCTCCATTCATCATGCTTGTACCTACATAAGAATCCTTACCAAGTGAAGGATGAACACAAATGTTAGATTGAGATTGTGGCAACCCTCTCACTTCACTCCTCTCAACCTCTCATTTTTCCACTCTAAGGTTTCCACCTTGCTTTCCCTTACTCCTCTCAATCTTTTGTCTCTCACTTTTCACCTTGTGTGGAGGAAATAAATGTGTTCCCCAATGATCCATGATGCACTTGTACACGTTCTGCTCATTTGGGACCCCATGTGAAGTAAACTAATTGGCTACCAAACTTAAGTGACAAGAAGCCATGGGCATTATTTTACACCAAACCTCCTCATAGTATTTAGACTTTTACCCCTTCGGTAACCTTACATCCCTTCATGGTGTATGGATAAGTCCTGTGTAGTCG
This sequence comes from Solanum gracilifrons, assembly GCA_029582605.1. Classification (NCBI taxonomy): domain Eukaryota; kingdom Viridiplantae; phylum Streptophyta; class Magnoliopsida; order Solanales; family Solanaceae; genus Solanum; species Solanum gracilifrons. Next base: position 3,413 of record JAJOOH010004192.1, read on the forward strand.
AGGTAGCCCCAAGTAGGATACCGTCTCTGGAGTGATATAGTTTAGATTGTACCCATCATAGGGGACAAGGTCAAGTCCCAAATCCCCACAAATGCCAACCTTTATCCTAAGAACTGGTCTTCTTGGATCGACATTGAAAAGCTTGATGTACCCTTTTGGCACATACTTGAACCTCATCAGCCTCTTCAATTCTTCCCATGTCAATGGGTGGGTATTTCCTTGGAGTGCGCAGAGCCTTTCCTCTTGAGTCCACCAACCCAATGTAAGACCCTTCAAATGAGAGAGTGTAACAACCCGTATTATGCATATGCTTGCTCTGTTCTTGTGATACTTGACATAGCCTTATAGTATTGGTGAGGGACCATGTTTCTTATATGATTAACATTGATTTAAACTAGCTCGGAAGGTGGTGTGATGCCTTTCACGTTTCAGCGTATGTACTGCAAGTTAACTCCAATGAAAGTATTTAAACTCGAGACAGTAAGGTGGTAATTGAGCTTAAAGTTGAAAGTTAAGTGCTAAGTTAAAGCAAAAAGGATTAATATTTAGAAAATAGAATAAAATAAAGTGAGATGCTTGCTTGAGTTAACTAAGCTAGCAGGTGACAAGTAGGTGCATCACCTACTTTGGCTTATTGACTAGTCCAAAGGACCAAGTAGGTGCATCACCTAATTGAGCTATATTGATCTAGTTAAAAAGGCCAACGTAATGGATCAGATTTGGGCCTATGCTAATGGAATCACTTGAGGCCCATACTAAGTTAAATAAAAGGAAATGAAATTAAATCCCATCAGCCAAATCTGCCAAGGCCCAATATATTTAAGCCCAAGTGAAAGAAAGTAGGTGCATCACCTACTTGACCAATTAGTGGCTGAAAATGAAGCTAAAAAGAAGGAGGATTTAGAGGAATTCTTAAAGGTGAAGAAAGCTCAATATAAGATATATTGACTGCTATTCTCACTCATTTTTAACACAATATTGAGAATTTACTTCAGCTATCTCTCTATTTTCTCTCAAGAACAGACTAAGAATTCTTTCTAGGGTTCTTTGAAGAAACCCTCATAGTTGCAAACCAAGGTAAGAGAAACACATATGGATTTAGTTTAATTCTCCCACGGAAGACTAGAAAACATGTATTAATCTTAATTATAAGTACAAGGAAGAAGTTCCCACAAGCTACTACTCAATTTCCTTAATTATTAAGATACTTTTCTCTTCTTCCTTGGTTGAAAGTATGAAGGGAATTTGAAGTTCTTGAAGTTTCCAAGTTAAAAGGTAAAGTTGCATAAATTGAGGTAAGGTGACTGCTCCAGTTTTGTCCTCCTTATGCATGAGTTTGGATGAAGAATTAAATGTGTGTTGTTGTTAAGAACTCAAAGGATGGTGAGTTCAATATTTGGTTGCTATGATAAGGAACATATTGGGCCGTTTTATGTGTATATGTGGGGACTACATGGTTGATATTGGGGAAAGGTGTGAATATTTTATATGGAAATATAGGAAGGTATGGCGATACACCACCAAACTAAATGTTGTGAAGGCCCGATGCCGGGCTACTATTTTTGTGAGGTTAAGTAGACAAATGTGTTAATTAGCTACTAATGCTAGTTTTACTTATTTCATTGTAGATTAATAATCTAAAAGGGAGGAGGTTAATTCCTTGTAATTTCTGAGTTACACAACAAGGTATGTAAGGCTATTCGATCCCATATGTTTTGGCATGAAATCTGATACTTGCGACTAATATCAATAAGTGAATTTCCTAAGTTCAATTCCTAGTAAAGGAAACACAGTGGCAGCGTACGATATCCAAACAGCTAACAATATTTCCCCCTCTCCTTAGTGTATAGAATTACTTTATTATATGTTCAGTACTCTATAGTCAATTGAAGTCAATTGTGTCATTTAAGCTCACAAGTAATGCATTGAGGTTACATAACTCCTTATGTCATTGTTACTGCCTTGAAGTATTATTTTCATGTCTTCTACTACTGGTCCGTATTTCCAAATCCCAAAAATAATTTGACCACCAAAACAACAATCTCAAAGATTAAAGAATCTAAGTGAAGCAATCTGTATAATTATGGGTGGCAGCCCAGGGGTGAAAGCCTAGCATGGGCCTATCCCAATTGGTATAAGAGGGTGGCAGCTCAAGGGAGAAAGCCTAGCATGGGCCGATCCCAATTTGTGGAATTATGAGGACAACATCCCAGGGGTTACAATGCCTAGCATGTGTCATCATCTTCTACCGCTGATCAGCTGGTCATTTGTATCACAATCCCTACAAAGATTATAAAGTATAGAAAAGTAAAGAAAATAATGTAACATACATGCTCCCACAAGAGTAACAAAAGTGGTCTCTATTCTAATCTATGCACTTATATACGAATATTTGATTTCATTTGAGCCTTGTTTTATATATATTGTTACCTTACATATTCAGTACATTTTTTTGTACTGACGTCCTTCGGTGGGGACGCTGCATTTCATGCTGCAAGAACAGGTATTCTAGCTAGTAGACCTCTTCAATAGGAGCACATGAAACTCCACTACTTTTGGTGTGCTCCAAGTCAATTCGGAGCTTTCTGAGTCCTTGGTAGATTCATTTTGGTATTGTATCGTAGTTAAGGCTAAGGCGGGATCTTTCCCGACCTACTCTAAGGTTTTGTATCTTTTAGAGGCTTTGTAGACTTATGTATATGGTTCAGTTGCTTCTTAACAAGTTGTGTCTCAATGACCAAGTCTTGTATATAAGTTTTGGGTCTACTTTGTTTGTTCGTATAGCTACATCCTATGTGAACTTGTCACAAGATTGTCATAGTTATATTCATTTACAACACATGTTACATGTTGGTTCTCTCAAGCCTTTAGGGCATCGGGTGCCTGTTCGTCTTAATGGGATTTCGGCGTAAGAAAAATGGTATTAGAGCATGTCATCCTAGGAAGTCTACAAAATTGTGTCTGTGTAGAGTCTTGCTTATAGATATGTTGTGCACCAAATTTATAAACAGGAGGCTACGGGACATGTAGGAGTTCTCTTTTTTTCCATTTCTTTGATCGTGCGATAGAACCAGTGTTGTCGATGAATCATATCTAATTTCTAAATTGTTTTATTATAGCAAAGATGCCGGTTACGAGAAGGATTAAAAGTACAGGTAAACAAGTGGATGTGGCTACCCAAGAGGGACCAACCAACCACCACCTAATCAAGCTGTTCAAAGTGAGGCTCAAGATGAGTCTCTATCACAGACTTCCCCGACCCCTCCATCTCCAGAAGATCTAAGGAGGGAAGCTGCACCTTAAGAACCCCCTATTAATGCTACGGAGCAAGATTTAAAGAATGCAGTCTAATTATTGACTAGTATAGTTGCTGGCCATGGCCAAAGGCAAGAAGACCCAGTTACAGGAACTAGTGGTGTAGATAGATCAGCTAGCACGCGGATATGTGATTTCCTTAATTTGGACCCTTCATCATTCACTGGGTCAGATCCTAATGAAGATCCACAAGACTTTATAGATCAGATCCAACGAACTTTGGATGTTATGCATATAAGTGGCAAAGAAGCTCTCGAGCTGGTAGTATATAGATTAAAGGGTGTGGCTATATTGTGGTATGAAGCTTGGAAGCAATCTAGGGGAAAAGATGCACCTTCAGCTACATGGAAAGAGTCCAAAAAGGGATTCCTTGACCACTACCTTCCATTGGAGATCCGAGAGACCCGTTTAAATCAGTTCTTAAATCTCCATCAAGGAAGTATGAGCGTGAGAGAGTATAGCCTCAAATTTAATCCCTTGGCCAGGTATGCTCCTAATGTAGTAGCTAATATGGAGGATACAATTCATCGGTATGTGGATAGATTAGATTCATACCTGATTAGAGATTGTAACATTGCTTCATTGAATAAAGATATGGATATAGCAAGGATGCAAGCTTTTGCGCAAAAGTTGGAGGATCAAAGGTAAAGAAGAAGGACACAAGAGTTGGAAATAAGGCATTCTAAGAGGGCTAGATCCATGGGCAGTTTAAACCATCCCAAGGTTAGTTTCGACCTCGGTTCTTTAACAGACTGCCTAGGCCATCATCTTTCTACTCTACAACTAGTGCTCCACCACAGTTTCAAGGGTTTAGGGGCAATCAGTTTGGGCAGAGAAGTGAAAGCCAAGGTTCACAAATAGCGGGTCATCAAGAGCAGGGAAGTACGAGCCAAGCAAGGCCTTCTCGACAACCTTGTAAACAATGTGGAAGAAATCATCTCGGTGCATGTAGGTTTGGGACAGATGTTTGTTTTTTGTGTGGTATATCGGGGCATATGATGAGAAACTGCCCTTATAGGGGCATGGGTGGTGTAGCACAGCTTACTAGATCTGTGGCTGCATCGTCCTCATCAACACCTTCTTTAGTTAGGGGACTACATATGCCTACAAGTCGTAGTAGAGGAGCTAGGGGAGCAGCTAATTCTAGTGGAGGTCAGAATCTCACATATGCTCTAGGGGATCGACAAAATTTGGAAGCCTCACCGGATGTGGTTACACGTACATTGTCCATCTTTTCACATATTGTATATGCACTAATTGATCCGAGGTTTACATTGTCATATGCTACTCCATTGATTGCTGGAAAGTACAAAAGAACACTAGAATTATTAGTGAAGCCACTTGAGGTGTTTACACCGATTGGTAAGTCTATTATAGCTAGAAGGGTTTATCGTAATTACATTGTAACTGTTTGTGGTAGTGATACATTGGCTGACCTTGTTGAGCTAGAAATGGTAGATTTTGATGTTATAATGGGTATGGATTGGTTAGCTTCTTGCTATGCCACAGTTAATTGCCGAACTAAGATGGTGCATTTCCATTTTCCAAAAGAGGCAGTCCTTGAATGGAAAGGTAATATTGGGGCACCAAGAGGTAAGTTTATTTAGTACCTTAAGGCAAAGAAGACGATGTCCAAGGGATACATATGTCATCTAGTGAGAGTGAAAATTATAGATGCGGAGTCACCAACTCTTCAATCCATTCTAGTGGTAAATGAATTTCCCGATGTATATCCTGAAGATCTTCCGGGATTGCCTCCAGAACGAGAAGTAGAGTTTGGTATTGATGTGATTCCAGATACTCAACCTATCTCCATCCCTCCATATAGAATGGCCCCGGTAGAATTACGGGAGTTGAAGGAGCAATTAAAAGACTTATTAGAAAAAGGATTCATAAGGCCTAGTATGTCCCCATAGGGAGCACTAGTTTTATTTGTACGCAAGAAAGATGGCTGGTTAAGAATGTGTATTTGACTACCGGCAGTTGAATAAGGTAATGATTAAGAACAAATATCCCCTCCCTAGAATTGATGATTTGTTTATCAGTTACAAGGTGCTAAGTGTTTTTCAAAGTTTGACTTGAGGTCGGGTTATAACCAAGTAAGGGTCAAAGAAAAAGATATACCCAAGACAACTTTTCGAACACGGTATGGTCATTTTGAGTTTTTAGTCATGTCATTCGGGCTAACAAATGCACCAGCAACTTTTATGGATTTGATGAATAGGGTGTTCAAGCAACTTTTAGATGTGTTCATGATAGTATTCATATATGAAATTTTGGTGTATTCAAGATCGGAAGAGGACCATGCTAATCACTTGCAACATATGTTACAAATTCTTCGTGATCGTAAGTTGTATGCAAAGTTCTCTAAATGTGAGTTTTGGTTGAAATTTGTGGCATTCTTAAGTCATATTGTATCTGATGAAGGAATAAGGGTTGATAACCAAAAGATAGAAGCGGTGAAGAACTGGCCAAGACCTACTACGCCTACAAAGGTTCATAGTTTTCTGGGATTGGCAAGTTATTATAGGAGGTTCATTGAAGGGTTTTCTTCCATTGATGCACCCTTAACAAAGCTAACACACAAAGAAACCAAATTTAGTGGAGTGATGCATCTGAAAGAAGCATCCAAGAGCTGAAGAATAAATTAACTTCTACACCCGTATTGAAGCTTCCAGAAGGCACAAAAGGGTATGTAGTGTATTGTGATGCTTCGGGAGTGGGATTAGGATGTGTATTGATGCAGCATGGTAAAGTGATAGCTTATGGCTCAAGGAAGCTGTGGCCACATGAGAAAAATTATCCAACCCATGATCTAGAGCTAGCAACAGTTATATTTACTTTGAAGATATGGCGCCACTACTTGTACGGAGTTCATGTTGACATATATACTGATCACAAGAGCTTGCAATATATTAATCAAAAGAACCTGAATCTAAGGCAGCAAAGGTGGCTTGAGTTATTAAAAGATTATTACATTAATATATTGTATCATCCTGGGAAAGCAAATGTGGTAGCCTTTGCTTTAAGTCGAAAGATAATTGCAAGAACTTATGGGAAATCTATGGAAAGAAAAGGAATAACTAAGGATCTATGACAATTAGCTAGCTTGGGGTTCGCTTTCTTGAATCTCCAGACGAAGGGGTTATTGTGCAAAATACAGCAGAATCCTCATTAGTAGTGGAAGTGAAAGAGAAACAATACACTAATCCTATTCTATTACAGCTTAAGGAGAATGTACAACATGGTATGACAAAGGGATTTGAGCTTACACAAGAGGGAGTACTTCGATGTCAAAACAGATTGTGTGTGCCTAATGTGGATGAACTGAGAAAGAGGATCATGATGGAAGCACATCATTCAAGATATTCCATTCATCCGGGGTCAACTAAAATGTATCATGACTTGAAAGAAATGTATTGGTGGGGGGACATGAAGAAGAACATTGCAGAATTCGTGGCTCAATGTCCAAATTGTCAACAAGTAAAAGTAGAGCACCAAAAGCCCGAAGGTTATATGCAGCGTATAGAGCTTCCAATTTGGAAGTGGGACATGATCAACATGGATTTTTTTACTGGTTTGCCTCGCTCATTTAAGAAGTTTGACTCCTTATGGGTAATAGTTGACAGACTCACCAAATCAGCGCACTTCTTGCTGGTGAAGACTACTTATACAACTTAAGAGTATGCAAGTTTGTATATTAAAGAGATAGTTCGACTACATGGAGTGCCAATCTCTATAATATCTGATAGAGGAGCTCAATTCATAGCAAATTTTTGGAAGTCATTTCAGAATAGTTTGGGAACACAAGTGAATTTAAGTACAGCCTTTCACCCTCAAACAGATGGTCAGGAACGTACAATTCAAACACTTAAGGATATGTTGCGAGCTAGTATATTAGACTTCAAAGATAGTTGGGATGATCATTTGCCGCTGATCGAGTTTTCATACAACAATAGCTACCATTCAAGTATTAAAATGGCACCTTATGAAGCTTTATATGGTAGAAAATGTAGATCCCCAATAAACTGGTTTGAAATAGTCGAAACTACCTTATTTAGGCCAGATCTTGTTCATCAAGCTAAGAAAAAGTCAAAGTGATACAACAACAACTAAAAACAGCTCAAAGCTGAAATAAATCATATGCGGATGTTAAAAGGAGAGGAGTAGAATTTTCCATAAGGGATTGGGTGTTCTTAAATGTGTCACCAATGAAAGGGGTAATGAGGTTTGGTAAAAAGGGAAAAGTTGAGTCCACGCTATATAGGGCCATATAAGATTATCTGAAGAATTGGCCAAGTTGCGTATGAGTTAGAGCTACCTCAAGAGCTTTCAACTGTGAATCCTGTGTTTCATGTCTTAATGCTTCAAAAATGCATAGGTGACCCATCTCGTATTACTCCTACTGAAGATGTGCAGGTTACAAGAGATCTCACTTATGAAGAACTACCCATAGCTATTCTGGATCGACAAAAGTTAGGAAGTTAAGAAATAAAGAAGTATCCTCTGTAAAAGTATTATGGAGGAACCAACAAGCAGAAGAAGTATTGAAATTGAAGTATCCTCATCTCTTCCAGACCGATGAGAAAGATGAAAATGTTGAGTTGAGGCATTGACAAGTAAGTATAAGTCTATAAGTTCAATGTGATTAAAAGTAGTACTAACTTAGGCTTGAAATTGTTTGGGATGGATAACCATTATAATATTTGAGGACGAATGTTTTAAGGGGGAAAGGATGTAACAACCCATATTATGCATATGCTTACTATGTTCTTGTGATACTTGACATAGCATTATAGTATAGGTGAGGGACCATGTTTCTTATATGATTAGCATTGGTTTAATCTAGTTCGGAAGGTGATGTGATGCCTTGCACGTTTCAGCATGTGTACTGCAAGTTAACTCCAACGAAAGTATTTAAACTCGAGACAGTAAGGTGGTAATTGAGCTTAAAGTTGAAAGTTAAGTACTAAGTTAAAGCAAAAAGGATTAATATTTAGAAAATGGAATAAAAGAAGTAAGCTGCTTGCCTGACTTAACTAAGCTAGCAGGTGAAAAGTACGTGCATCACCTATTTTGACTTATTGACTAGTCCAAAGGACCAAGTAGGAACATCACTACTTAAGCTATATGGATCTAGTTGAAAGGCCAAGGTTATGGATCAGATTTGGGCCAATGCTCATGGAATCACTTGAGGACCATAGTAAAATAAATAAAAGGAAATGAAATTAAATCCCAGCAGCCAAATCTGCCAAGGCACAATATATTTAAGCCCAAGTGAACGCAAGTAGGTGCTTCACTTAGTTTGACCTTTTGAGCTACTTGATGTACATAAGCAGGTACATCACCTACTTGACCAATTAGTGGCTGAAAATCAAATTCCTTCTCAAGTTCCTAATGACCCTCCAATTGGGAATGTCACTCTAGCGGAGTTTAGGGCTTCTATGAATTTGTTGGCTCAAGCTTGACGGCACAAGTCAATAGAGACTTCGGGGCACCGACAAACCCTATAGGAGGAATGGTTATGTATAGGATTTGGGAGTTCTTGAGGATTCATACCCGCCGGAGTTTAGTGGCTCCAAGGTGGAGAAGGATCCAAATGGGTTCATAGATGAGGTTTATAGGACCCTTGCTATAATGGGGGTAACTTCTAGAGAAAAAGTGGAACTAGCCGCTTACCAATTGAAAGATGTTGCTCAAATTTGGCATGAGTAATGGAAAGATTCTTGGTCGTTAGAGGCGGGTCCTATAGAGTGGGAAACTTTTAAGTTGGCTTTCCTTGATAGGTTCTTTCCTCGGGAATTGAGGGAGGCTAAGTTGGAGGAATTCATAAATCTTAAGCAATGAGTGTCAAGGAGTATGCCTTGAAGTTCACTCTTTTGTCTCAGTATGCTCCATCTTTGGTAGCAAGTCCTAGGAATTTGATTAACATGATCATGACAGGGGTGTCCGAACTAGTAGAAGAAGAATGCCGTATGGCAATGCTTGTTGATGACATGGATATCTCACGCCTCACGGTGTTTCCCCAACAAATAGAAGAGTCAAAACTCAAGAAGGAGAAGGCTAGGGAGAAAAAGAGGATTAGGGTGGATAATGATGGGTCCGTTGGGCATGGTCATTCTAGGAATCGACAAAGGTTTTCTGGACAAGGTTATTCTAATGCTCCTAAGTATAAAGATGAGAGAGTGTCGAATCCTAGACCATAAGGAAAAGATTGTGAGACCCTTTGGCCTATTTGTTCTAGGTGTGGTAAGAGGCATGAGGGTAGGTGTTTGGCCGGTAGAGATGGTTGTTATGGTTGTGGTGAGAGTGGCCACATGAAGAAGGATTGCCCAAAGGCAAAGGCTACCATAAGAGAGGGTAAGCAAGTTACTCGTAGTGGTGGGGATGATGATCCTCTAAAAAGGAATTGTTTCTATGCTTTCCAATCCAAGGATGATCAATAGTGATATCCTCATTTCCCTTTCCGGTATGTGCTTCTTTCATGTTTTAGAAAATTTTCAGATTTCTTATTTTTATGACTTGCTGTGTTGGACTTGATGTTGTCCTTGTAATGATTGATGCTTAGAAAAGCATGTGCGGGCTTACTCCCAAGAGGGAGATAGTGAACCATTTCTACAGGATCTTTACATGATTTCTTTGTATGATTATGAAAATGTGTAGGCCTTGTTGGAATATATCGAATTGCATTGCGTTGCATCTTGTTTGTTGTAGCATCCTTGAGTAGATATGCATTGTAGGCTCCATGAATTTATGTTGAACCTATTGTAGCTAGGAGATGTTAGTTCCTCCTTGGTAATGAGTAAGTATGTCTCTTCCATGCATTTTAAGTTGCATTGGGTATGTATAGCTTGGAATTGAAGTTTCCTTGGTTGTTAGTATGCATGTAGATATAGTTCATGCATGATGAGCTGCTAGTATAGAGCCACTTTCCTTTAAGAAGTATTTAGAAAGGTCATTCGAAGGCGAATGTTCCGAAGGGGGAGAAATTGTAATACCCCGGAAACTAATAGACCAAACTCGAGCCACAAGATAGGGTTCTACGGTATGTTGTATGTGAAATAGTATAATAGATGAGACTTTATGTGTTGTGAATGAGGAGTTTAATGGTAGGGCATCAAGGGGTGAATTAGACCTAGTAGCCTAGATGACCCATATCTGTTTGGTGGTGCATGGGATGGGGAGCCACCAAGGCAAAAGGGCAAGCCTAACCCAAAGGGCCAAGGCTGCCCAACCATGGCCGCCACTGCCTAAAAGTTCACGACCAGTGGTGTGGACCATGGTCCGTGAAGGGGTCCTTGAAGATGCCTTAGACACTTGGGAGGCCAGGCTAAGAGGCCTAGACACTGCCCCTAGTCCACGAGGCACTTCACGAGCAGTTGGCTTGACCACGGCCTGTTAAAGTTCCCGTGAAGGTGCCTTGGAGTCTGAGGGTGTTTTAGGGCCATCGCAAGTTGGGGGAGCTACTGGAAAGTGGACCACGGGAAATACCACGGACGGTGGTGCCCTTCACTGACCCTCCAAGTGGCCGTGGTGCCTGGAACGGGGATCCCAACTTGAGGACAAATGGGTAAATTGCTATTCCTCCTAGGTTTAAGTGGGGGTCGTTTGGGATGTCTTTTATTAACCTATTTGGACTATTTTAAGTATTTACCCCTTAATTTTAAGTCACTTTACATTAGACACTATTTAAAACCCTAAATCACTCCTCTCTCTAGTAAGATCATCCATTGAAGAAGAAGCTAGGGATGAAACTAGGGTCAAGAACAAAGGGTGTATTGCTAAAGGCTTTTGCTAGGGCTTTGAGCAAGGTATGTTTAGCTCTTCATCTATGGGTTCTTCCATCCATAGAGTCCCATAGAAGTTACCCTAATTTGTGAGGAAGAACCCTAATGAATGTAGGGTTACTTCCAACGCATCTGTTTTAGGTCAGTATGATTCCAAACGATTGGAAACTACTCATATATGATTAAATTGATGTTGATTCATGATATTATTAATAATTTATGTGAATTCCTTAATTTACCCTAATTTCCAAAGTATGCTAGTTTAGATCTTTTAATGAGGAATTGATATCGATTTTCTTGGGTTGTCGATATGTATGGAATATATCCAAGGAAGTGAATATGAGATCATAAATTGACTATACTTATGCATGTATGTTAGAATATGAATTGAAATGATTAAGAATTGGGACTTTTGATGAATTATTCTTAGAATTGCCTTATAACTAAGGCTTAGGGCTAGTGTTGCTTGAAATAGAGACTAGTATGATGATTGTGAAATAAAATTTGAATGTAAGGCTTGAAGTCATAATGTTGATCACTAGGGCTTATATAATGAGTCTAAAATGATGAGTCAGCTCGCATGTATGTAGAATGTGAAAGGTTAATCACCTAAAATGAATTATGCTTGTTAGACTATAATAGCTTGATGTTGAGTCTTATGATTCCTTCATGGATAGTCGAATTATGTATCTTGGGATGGTAGATCTCATGATAGCTTGGGATTGGGGAATTAATCTCTCCTATATTACTTAGAACTAGCATTGGTAGGATGCTTTTTATGGTAGCTTACATTAGTATAGGGATGGTAGCTTGGGATTGAGGATTTAAGCTCTCCTAAGGTTAGCTTGAAGTAGCATGACTAGAATGCCTTCATGGTAGCTTGACTTGGTTAGGCTAAGACCATTTCATGATAGCTTAGGATTGAGATATTATACTCTGCTAAGGATAGCTTATTGTTGAGGATTCATACTCCCCTATGGATATATTGCATCTTATTGAATGGTTGCATGGTGGCTAGGTTGGTATACTTGTATCCTTCCTTTGATAGCTTGGATTGTATGATATTATGTTTTCCATGGTAGTATGATATTCTTTGATAGAGTAGAATGAAAGATAGTTAGCATTGAGTAAGTTAGCCTAAAGAAGTACTTAGTGTGGATGGTAGTATGGGATGTCATTTTGTGACTTGGAGCTACTTATGAAGTATCCTCTTATGTGATGAATGCCTAGCTTGTTGTGCTAGCTTTCATACTTGGTACATTTTTTACTAACACATATTGCCTACATTCTAATCAAATGTAGGGTGTTGGGAGATTGAGTTGCTTGGACGCTAGGTTCCTAAGTGCAAGAAGATTGAAGATTGGTGAGACCTGATAGCTTCGAGGACAACCCCCCTATGGTTTCTTTTATGTCTTTTCTTATGTTTTAGACTTTATGTGGACTGTCCCATGACTTTTATTTATGTTATTCAGAGATGGTTTTAGACAATGATGTTAGAAAGACTTTCGCTTTTGTGAAATGTTTTCCGACTTTATGTTTAAGGAATGTATTAAATTCACCCTACTTTTCTACGATCTTATGATATGATAATGTTAAGGACTTGTATGCGACCCCTTCGGGGTGAAGTATGCCATGTCACATCTATGGGGTACCATCGGGGCATGACAAACTTGTATCAGAGCATAATGTTTTGGAATAAGTTTTAGGATGTCTCAAACCACGTTTAGTAGAGTCTTATTCATCGGTGTGAGTCACGACATGTCTATGAATAGGAGGCTATGGGATGTTTAGGAAAAAGTGTCACTTCTTTATTCTGTTAGTCGTGCCATAGAGTTTGGCTTTAGTAAGCCAATTTTCTTATTCGTACCTTTGGTTATTTCAGGGTCGAAAATGCTAGGAGTGAAGGAGATTACAATGGGGATCAAGATATTCCACCCCACGTTCAAATTTAGTTCCTCCTCAGGTTCCTAATAACCCTCCAATTGGGAATGTCATTCTAGCAGAGTTTAGGGATTCTATGAATTTATTGGCTCAAGCTTACGGCACAAGTCAATAGAGACTTCGAGGCACCGACAAACCCTATAGGAGGAATGGTTATGTATAGGATTTGGGAGTTCTTGAGGATTCATACCCGCCGGAGTTTAGTGGCTCCAAGGTGGAGAAGGATCCAAATGGGTGCATAGATGAGGTTTATAAGACCCTTGCTATAATGGGGGTAACTTCTAGAGAAAAAGCGGAACTAGCCGCTTACCAATTGAAAGATGTTGCTCAAATTTGGCATAGTAATGGAAAGATTTTTGGTCGTGAGAGGCGGGTCCTATAGAGTGGGAAACTTTTAAGTTGGCTTTCCTTGATAGGTTCTTTCCTCGGGAATCGAGGGAGGCTAAGTTGGAGGAATTCATAAATCTTAAGCAATGAGTGTCAATGAGTATGCCTTGAAGTTCACTCTTTTGTCTAAGTATGCTCCATCTTTGGTAGCAAGTTCTAGGGATTTGATTAATATGTTCATGACAGGGGTGTCCGAACTAGTAGAAAAAGAATGCCGTATGGCAATGCTTGTTGATGACATGGATATCTCACGCCTCAAGGTGTTTGCCCAATAAATAGAAGAGTTAAAACTCAAGAAGGAGAGGGCTAGGGAGAAAAAGAGTACTACGGTGGATAATGAATGGTCCGATGGGCATGGTTGTTCGAGGAATCTACAAAGGTTTTCCGGACAAAGTTATTCTAATGCTCTTAAGTATAAGGATGAGAGGGTGTCGAATCCTAGGCCACAAGGAAAAGATAGTGAGACCCTTTGGCCTACTTGTTCTAGGTGTGGTAAGAGGCATGAGGGTAGGTGTTTGGCCGGTAGAGATGGTTGTTATGGTTGTGGTGAGAGTGGCCACATGAAGAAGGATTGCCCAAAGGCAAAGGCTACCATAAGAGAGGGTAAGCAAGTTTCTCCTAGTGGTGGGGATGATGATCCTCTAAAGAGGAATTGGTTCTATGCTCTCCAATCCAAGGATGATAAAGAATGATATCCTCATGTCCCTTTCCAGTATGTGCTTCTTTCATGTTTTAGAAAATTTCCAGATTTCTTGTTTTTATGACTTGCTATGTTGGACTTGATGTTGTCCTTGTTATGATTGATGTTTAGAAAAACATGTGTTGGCTTATTCCCAAGAGGGAGATAGTGAGCCATTTGTACAAGGTCTTTAGATGATTATATATTTCCATGATTTCTTTGTTTGTTTATGAAGATGTGTAGGCCTTGTTGGATTTGATCTAATTGCATTGCGTTGCCTCTTGTCGTAGCATCCTTGAGCAATATGCATTGTAGCCTCCATGAATTTATGTTGAACCTAATGTAGCTAGGAGATGTTAGTTCCTCCTTGGAAATGAGTAAGTATGTCTCTTCCATGCATTTTGAGTTGCATTGGATATGTCTAGCTTGGAATTGAAGTTTCCTTGGTTGTTAGTGTGCATGTAGATATAGGGCATGCATGATGAGCTGCTAGTACAGAATCATTTTCCATTAAGAATTGTTTAGAAAGGTCATTCGAAGACGGATGTTCCCAAGGGGGAGATATTGTAATACCCCGGAAACTAATATACCAAACTCGAGTCACAAGATAGGGTTCTACAGTGCGTTGTATGTGAAATACTGTCATAGATGAGACTTTGCGTAATACCATATATTCTATGTGTACTAGTTCTATTTATACGACGCTTATAAATTATCTGTGGTATAGTTGTGGACTTGATTTCCTATGGGACTATTGGCGATAGAATAGGTTTAAAGTTGTAATACCCCGTGCCTTCCAACACATATACGACTAAGTAAACTCAAAAACAATTTGAACGCGGGAAATGTGGTATTCGATGTAAAAGTCAAAGTGGTCAAGTGCGTATTAATGCTACGGTCTTGTAAAGAAACTAAGATTGGGAAAATGGTGTAAAAATAAGTGAGGTGCTTTCTTGTCTAAACTATGATAGGGTAACACCCCTTATTTTACGTGTACAAGTTCTATACGTATGGAACTTGATTTAGCTTGGTGATATAAGTAATGAACTTGATTTCCTAGATGAATGGTGACAATAAAGAAGCTATAAGGGTAACTCCCGTACATTGCAATATTGCACGATCGAGTGAATGATAAATTTTAGAAGTATTTAAATTCTGGATCGAAGGGCTATATGTAAGTTTAAAAGTTAAGGTGATCAGTGTATATAAGTTTTGAGTTAAACTAAGGAGATTACGCTCGGAAAACGAATAAAAGAATTGAGGTGCTTGTTGGACTTTATAAAGCTAGCAGGTGTCACCTACTTGCTTAGCTCAAATGGGCTAGGTAGATGGGGAAGATTAGTTCATGCATTAGTGTGCTCACTTGAGGCCCAAATTAAATATAAAGGAAAAGGGAATGGAGATTAGGCCTCACATCAATTTGTCCAAGTCCAACTACTTGAGCCCAATAAAGATTAAGGCCTAAATTAAGGGTATATTCTAGCCCATGGCTTCATATTAGAAAGGGGAAAGATTGTAGCCCAAGATGAGTACATAAAGGGCCCATTTTGTGTATATATAATTCCAAGTAGATGCATCACCTACTTGGACCACTTTGACAAATTAGTGGCTGATATTAAAACTTAAGAGGTGGGGAAAAATAAGAGCTTTATAATCCCCAAGTTGCTGGCCATTTCCTCACTTTTAAGAATAGATAAAAAATCAGATTTCTCTCTAAGCGTCTCCTCTCTCTTTCAAAGCATAGCAGCAACCACAACTTTCCTAGGGTTCTTGGATAAACCCAAGCCCTTGCAAGATAAGTATTTGAAAAGAAAGGAAGGTACTTCAAGGTAACTACAAGGTGGTGTAGCAAGGTATGTAAGGCTTTTTGATTTCCTACTAATTGACATGAAATCTAGACTCGTCTTCGACACATAGAGGCAGCCTACCGACTACAACACGACTTATAACCATGTTCTCACACTTTAACATGTCTGCACGTTCCAATACATGTTCATTGTCAAATCTATACATAAACATTAAAAACCCTGCATGAGTTCTCCTTTTAACCAAATAAGGTCCATATATTATTTCAGTTCCTATGCATTTCATTAATTGGTGTCCTTGTTATGATTGATATTTATAAAAACATGTGTGGGCTTACTCCCAACGGGGAGATAGTGAGCCATTTCTACAAAGTCTTTACATTATTTCTTTGTATGTTTATGAAGATGTGTAGGCCTTGTTGGAATTGATCTAATTGCATTGCGTTACCTCTTGCTGTAGAATCCTTGAGTCAATATGCATTGTACGCTCCATGAATTTATTTTGAACCTATTGTAGCTAGGAGATGTCAGTTCCTCCTTGGGAATGAGTAAGTATGTCTCTTCCATGCATTTTGAGTTTCATTGGGTATGTCTAGTTTGGAATTGAAGTTTCCTTGGTTGTTAGTGTGCATGTAGATATAGTACATGCATGATGAGCTGCTAGTATAGAGTCATTTTCCTTTAAGAAATGTTTAGAATGGTCATTCGAAGACGAATGTTCCCAAGGGAGAGATATTGTAATACCCCGGAAACTAATAGACCAAACTCGAGCCACAAGCTAGGGTTGTATGGTGTGTTGTATGTGAAATAATGTCATAGATAAGACTTTATGTGTTGTGAATGAGGAGTTTAATGGTAGGGAATCAAGGTGTGGATTAGACCTAGTAGCCTAGATGACCTATAGGTGTTTGGTGGTGCAAGGTAAGGGCAGCCACCAAGGCAAAAGGGCAAGCCTAAGCCAAAGGGCCAAGACGGCCCAACCTTGGCAGCCACTGCCTAAGATTTCACAACCAGTGGTGTTGAGCACGGTCCATGAAGGGGTCCTTGAAGATGCCTTAGACACTTGGGAGGCCAGGCCAAGAGGCCTAGACACTGCCCTAGGTCCACGAGGCACTTCACGAGCCATTGGCTTCAACACGACTCGTCAAAGTGTGCCCGTGAAGGTGCCTTGGAGTTTGAGGGTGTTTTAGGGCCATGGAAAGTTGGGGGAGCTACTGGAAAGTGGACCACGGGAAACACCACGGACCGTGGTGCCCTTCACTGACCGTCCAAGTGGCAGTGGTGCCTGGGACGGAGATCCCAACTTAAGGACAATTGGGTAAATTCCTATTCCTCCTAGGTTTAAGTGGGGGTCATTTGGGATGTCTTTTATTAACCTATTTTGACTATTTTAAGTATTTACCCTTAATTTTAAGTCACTTTACATTAGACACAATTCAAAACCCTAAATCACTCCTCTCTCAAAGAAGAACGTCCATTGAAGAAGAAGCTAAGGTTGAAACTAAGGTCAAGAACAAAGGGTTTATTGCTAAAGGCTTGTACTACGGATAATCAAGGTTTGTTTACCTCTTCATATATGGGTTCTTCCACTCGTAGCGTCCCCTAGAATTTCCCCTATTTTGTGAGGAAGAACCCCAATGAAGGTAGGGTTAATTCCAATGCATGGGTTTTAGGTCAGTATGATTCCAAACGGTTGGATACTACTCATATATGATTAAATTGATGTTAATTCATGATATTATGAAGAATTTATGTGAATTCCTTGATTTACCCTAATTTGCAAAGTTTGTGGATTTAGATCTTTTGATGAGGAATTGATGTCGATTCTCTTGGGTTGTCGATATGTATGGAGTATATCCAAGGAAGTGAATATGAGATCATGAATTGACTTACTTATGCATGTATGTTAGAATATGAGTTGAAATGATTAAGAATTGGGATTTTTGATGAATTATGCTTAGAGTTGGCTTATGACTAAGGCTTAGGGCTAATGTGCTTTGAAATAGAGACTAGTGTTATGATTGTTAAATAAAGTTTAAATGTAGGGCTTGAAGTCATAAAGTTGATCACTAGGGCTTATAGAATGAGTCTAATAGGATGAGTTAGCCTGCATGTATGTAGAATGTGAAAGGTTAATCACCTAAAATGAATTATGCTTGTTAGATTAGAATACCTTGAGGTTGAGTCTTATTATTACTTCATGGATAGTTGAATTATATAGCCTGGGCTGGTAGATCTCATGGTAGCTTGGGAATGAGGATTTAAGCTTTCCTAAGATTAGCTTGAACTAGCATTGGTAGGATGCTTTTCATTGTAGTTTGAATTAATATGGGCATGGTAGCTTGGGATTGAGGAATTAAACTTTCCTAAGGTTAGCTTGAAGTAGCATGACTAGAATGCCTTCCTGGTAGCTTGACTTGGTTAGGCCAAGACCATTTCATGATAGCATAGGATTGAGATATTATACTCTCCTAAGGATAGCTTAGGGTTGAGGATTCATACTCCTCTGTGGATATCTTGCATCTTATTGAATGGTTGCATGGTGGCTAGGTTGGTATACTTGTATCATTCCTTTGATAGTATGATGTTTTCCATGGTAGTTAGGTCTAGCATGGTAGTATGCTATTCTTTAATAGAGTAGAATGAAAGATAGTTAGCATTGAGTAAGTTAGCCTAAAGAAGCACTTAGTGTGGATTGTAGTATGGGAAGCCATTCATACATGGCATAAGTATAACTTGAAGCTACTTATGAAGTGTCCTCATATGTGATGAATGCCTAGGTTGGCTTGTTGCTATAGTTGCCTCACCATGATATGATTGACTTAACTTGATAGTTCCCTCTCAATATGAAATGGGTCAATAGTGACTTGAAGCTACTTATGAAGTGTCCTCATATGTGATGAATGCCTAGGTTGGCTTGTTGCTATAGTTGCCTCACCATGATATGATTGACTTAACGTGATAGTTCCCTCTCAATATGAAATGGGTCAATAGTGACACCTAGAATTGGTAGATGTGAATATGGTGACCTTAAGGATATGCTTAGTATGTGTGGTATTATGGGATGCCCCGTATGCTTTGCAAAAGTGTGACTTGGTATTACTTAGGGGTATAGTGCTCTTATGACATGAAAACCTAGGTCTTGACTATTAAGGTGGGCTATGACCAAAGAGAGGTACTTAGCTTGGATCGTATTATGGGATGCTATCGTTGCCTTGCACTAGTATACTTGGAGGTGGCTTGTGAAGTAGTTCACTTGAATTTGAAAGACAAATGGTTGATGTATGAACTTATGTATGTCTTATGTTGACTTGTTATGGTATGATGCTTATGTGGAATTTATGATATAGCTATGTTTGTCTCTTATCCTTATGTCTTATGATTGACTAACTATTTGAGATGCTTTATGATGTTGTGCTAGCTTTCATACTTGGTACATTTTGTACTAACACATATTGGCTACATTCTAATCAAATGTAGGGTGTTGGGAGATTGAGTTACTTGGAGGCTAGGTTCCTAAGTGCCAGAAAATTGAAGATTGGTGAGTCCTCCTAGCTTCGAGGACAAACCCCCTATGGTTTCATTTATGTCTTTTCTTATGTTTTAGACTTTATGTGGGCTGTCCCAAGACTTTTATTCATGTTATTCATAGATGGTTTGATACAATGATGTTTGAAAGACTTTCACTTTTAGGAAATGTTTTTCAACTTTATGTTTAAAGAAAGTTTTAAATTCTCCTTACTTTTCTACGATCTTATGATAATAAAATGCTAAGGGCTTGTATGTGACCCATTCGGGGTCAAGTACGCCATGTCACGCCTAGGGGGTACCCTCGGGGAGTGACAAACTTGTATTAGAGCATATGGTTTTGGGATAAGCTTAAGGATGTCTCAAACCACGTCTAGTAGAGTCTTATTCATCGGTCTGAGTCGCTACACGTCTATAAATAGGAGGCTATGGGAGTCTTAGGAAAATGTTTCACTTCTTCATTCTCTTAGTAGTGCCATAAAGTTTGGCTTTAGTAGGCCCTTTTTCAAATCCGTGCCTTTGGTTGTTTCAGGGTATGGCTAATGCTAGGGCGAATTATAGGAGGGAAGGAGAAGACAATGGGGATCAAGAACTTCCTCCCCATGTTCCAAATCAAGTTCCTCCTCAATTTCCTAATGACCCTCCAATTGGGAATGTCACTTTAGCGGAGTTTAGGGTTTCTATGAATTTATTGGCTCAAGTCTTGACGACACAAGTCAATAGAGAGGTGGGGGCACCGACAAACCCTATAGGAGGAATGGGTGCGAATAGGATTAGGGAGTTCTTTAGGATTCATAACCACCGGAGTTTAGTGGATCCAAGGTGTAGAAAGATCCAAATGGGTTCATAGTTGAGGTTTATAAGACCCTTGCTATCATGGGGGTAACTTCTAGAGAAAAAGCGGAACTAGCCGCTTACCAATTAAAAGATGTTGCTAAAATTTGGTATGAGCAATGGAAAGATTCTAGGCAAGTAGAGGCGGGTCCTATAGAGTGGGAAACTTTTAAGTTGGCTTTCCTTGAAAGGTTCTTTCCTTGGGAATTGAGAGAGGCTAAGTTGGAGGAATTCATATAGCTTAAGCAATGAGTATGCCTTGAAGTTCACTCTTTTGTTTAAGTATGCTCCATCTTTGGTAGCAAGTCCTAGGGGTTTGATTAATAGGTTCATGACGGGGGTGTCCGAACTAGTAGAAGAAGAATGTCGTATGACAATGCTTGTTGATGACATGGATATCTCACACCTCACGGTGTTTTCCCAACAAATAGAAGAGTAAAAACTTAAGAAGGAGAGGGCTAGGGTGAAAAAAAGGACTAGGGTGGATAATGCTGGGTCCGATGGGCATGGTTGTTCTAGGAATCGCCTAAGGCTTTTTAGACAAGGTTATTCTAATATTCCTAAGTATAAGGAGGAGAGGGTGTCTAACCCTAGGCCATAAGGAAAAGATAGTGAGACCCTTTGGCCTACTTGTTCTAGGTGTGGTATGAGGAATGAGCGTAGGTGTTTGGCCGATAGAGATGGTTGTTATGGTTGTGGTGAGAGTTGCCACATGAAAAAGGATTGCCCAAAGGCAAAGGGTTCAATAAGAGAGGGTAAGCAAGTTGCTCCTAGTGGTGGGGATGATGAGCCTCCAAAGAGGAATAGGTTCTATGCTCTCCAATCCAAGGATGATCAAGAGGGATCTCCTCATGTCCCATTCCGGTATGTGCTTCTTTCAATGTTTTAGAAAATTTCCAGATTTCTTGTTTTTATGAGTGCTATGTTGGACTTGATGTTGTCCTTGTTATGATTGATGTTTAGAAAAGTATGTGGGGGCTTACTTCTAATGGGGAGATAGTGAGCCATTTCTACAATGTCTTTACATGATTTCTTTGTATGTTTATGAAGAAGTGTAGGCCTTGTTGGAATTGATCTAATTGCATTGTGTTGCCTCTTGTTGTAGCATCCTTGAGTCAATATGCATTGTAGGATCCATGAATTTATGTTGAAGCTATTGTAACTTGGAGATGTTAGTTCCTCCTTGGAAATGAGTAAGTATGTCTCTTCCATGCATTTTGAGTTGCATTGGGTATTTCTAGCTTGGAATTGAAGTTTCCTTGGTTGTTAATATGCATGTAGAAATTGTGCATGCATGATGAGCTGCTAGTACAGAGTCATTTTCCTTTAAGAAGTGTTCAGAAAGGTCATTTGAAGACGAATGTTTCGAAGGGGGAGATATTGTAATACCCCTGAAACTAATAGACCAAACTCGAGCCACAAGCTACGGTTCTACGGTGTATTGTTTATGAAATAGTGTCATAGATGAGTCTTTATGTATTGTGAATGAGGAGTTTAATGGTAGGGCATCAAGGTGTGCATTAGACGTAGTAATCTAGATGACCTATACGTGTTTGGTGGTGCATGGGAAGGGCAGCCACCCAGGCAAATGGGCAAGCCTAAGCCAAAGGGCCAAGGATGCCCAAACTTGGCAGCTACTGCCACAGAGTTCACGACCAGTGTTGTGGACAACGATCCGTGAAGGAGTCCTTGAAGATTCCTAAGACACTTGGGAGGCCTAGACACTGCCCCAAGTCCACGAGGCACTTCACGAGCCGTTGGCTTGACCACAACCCGTCAAAGTATGCCAATGAAGGTGCCTTGGAGTTTGAAGGTGTTTTAGGGCCATGGCAAGTTGGAAGAGCTACTGGAAAGTGGACGATGGGCAACACCACGAACCGTGGTGCCCTTCACTGACCATCCAAGTGGCCGTGGTGCCTGGGACGGGTATCCCAACTTGAGGACAATTTGGTAAATTCGCATTCCTCCTAGGTATAAGTGGGGACCGTTTGGGATGTCTTTTGTTAACGTATTAAGACTATTTTAAGTATTTACCCCTTAATTTTAAGTCACTTTACATTTGACACAATTTAAAGCCCTAAATCACTCCTCTCTCAAAGAAGAACATCCATTGAAGAAGAAGCTAGGGTTGAAACTAGGGTCAAGAACAAAGGATTTATTGTTAAAGGCTTGTGCTATGGTTTTGATCTAGGTATGTTTAGATATTCATCTATAGGTTCTTCCACCCATAGAGTCCCCTAGAATTTGCCCTAATTTGTGAGGAAGAACCCCAATGAAGGTAGTGTTACTTCTAATGCATGGGTTTTAGGTTAGTATGAATCGAAACGGTTGGATACTACTCATATATGGTTAAATTAATGTGGATTCATGATAATATGAAGAATTTATGTGAAATTCTTTGATTTACCCTAATCTCCAAAGTATGTGGGTTTAGATATTTTGTTGAGGAATTGATGTCGATTCTCTTGGGTTATCATTATCTATGGAGTATATCCAAGGAAGTGACTATGAGATCATGAATTGACTATACTTATGCATGTATGTTAGAATATGAATTTAAATGATTAAGTATTGGGTCTTTTGATGAATTATGCTTAGAATTGGCTTATGACTAAGGCTTAGGGCTAATGTGCCTTGAAATACAAACTACTGTGATGATTGTGAAATAAAGTTTGAATGTAGGTCTTGAAGTCATAATGTTGATCACTAGAGCTTATAGAATGAGTCTAATACGATGAGTTAGCTTGGAGGAATGTAGAATGGGAAAGGTTAATCTCCTAAAATGAATTATGCTTGTTAGACTAGAATAGCTTGAGGTTGAGTCTTACGATTCCTTCATGGATAGTTGAAATACATAGCTTGGGATGGTAGATCTCATGGTAGCTTGGGATTGAGGAATTAACCTCTCCTAAGATTAACTTGAACTAGCATTGGTAGGATGCTTTTCATGGTAGCTTGCATTAGTATACGCATGGTAGCATGGGATTGAGGAATTAAGCTCTCCTAAGGTTAGCTTGAATTAGCATGACTAGAATGCTTTCATAATAGCTTGACTTGGTTAGGCCAACACTATTTCATGATAACTTAGGATTGAGATATTATACTCTCATAAGGATAGCTTGGGGTTGAGGATTTATAGTCCCCTATGGATAGCTTGCATCTTATTGAATGGTGGCATGGTGGCTAGGTTGGTATACTTATATCCTTCCTTTGATTGCTTGGATTGTATGATATGATGTTTTCCATGGTAGTTAGGTCTAGCATGGTAGTATGCTATTCTTTGATATAGTAGAATGAAAGATAGTTAGCATTGAGTAAGTAAGCCTAAAGAATTACTTAGTGTAGATGGTCTTATGGGATGCCATTCATACATGGCATAAGTATGACTTGAAGCTACTTATGAAGTGTCCTTTTATGTGATAAATGCCTAGCTTGGCTTGTTGCTATAGTTGCTTCACCATGATGTTATTGACTTAAGTTGATAGTTCCTTGTCAATATGAAATACGTCAATAGCGACACCTAGAATTGGTAGATGTGAATATGGTGACCTTAAGGATATGCTTAGTATGTGTGGTTTTATGGGATTCCCCGCATGCATAGCACAAGTGTGCCTTGGGGTTACTTAGGGATATAGTGCTCTTATGACATGAAAACCTAGGTCTTGACTATGAAGGTGGGCTATGACCAAAGAGAGGTACTTAGCTTGGATGGTATTGTGGGATGCTATCTTTACCTTGCACTAGTATACTAGGAGTTGGTTTGTGAAGTAGTTCACTTGAATATGAAAGACAAATGGTTGAAGTATGAACTTATGTATGTCTTAAGTTGACATGTTATGGTATGATTCTTATGTGGAATTTATGATATAGCTATGTTTGTTTCTTATGCTTTTGTCTTATGATTGACTAACCATTTGAGATGCTTTATGATGTTATGCTAGCTTTCATACTTGGTAAATTTTGTACTAACGCATATTGCCTACATTCTAATCAAATGTAGGCTATTGGGAGATTTAGTTGATTGGAGGCTAGGTTCCTAAGTGCACGAAGATTGAAAATTGGTGAGTCCCCATATGTTCGTGGACAAACCCATTATGGTTTCATTTATGTCTTTTCTTATGTTTTAGACTTTATGTGGGATGTCCCGAGACTTTTATTCATGTTATTCATAGATGGTTTGAGACAAAGATGCTAGAAAGACTTCCGCTTTTACGAAATGTTTTTCGACTTTATGTTTAAAGAAAGTTTTAAATTCTCCCTACTTTTCTACGATCTTGTGATATGAAAATGCTAAGGGCTTGTATGCAACCCTTCTGGGTCAAGTACGCCATGTTACATCTAGGGGGTACTCTCGGGGAATGACAAACTTGTATTAGAGATAATGGTTTTGGGATAAGTTTTAGGATGTCTCAAACCACGTCTAGTAGAGTCTTATTCAACGGTGTGAGTCACGACACGTCTATAAATAAGAGGCTTTGGGCTGCTTAGAAAAAAGTCTGACTTCTTGATTCTCTTAGTCGTGCCAGAGAGTTTGGCTCTAGTAGGCCCTTTTTCTAATCCGTGCTTTTGGTTGTTTCAGGGTATGGCTAATGCTAGGGAAAATTCTAGGAGGGAAGGAGAAGACAATAGGAAAGAAGAAATTCATCCCCATATTGCAAGTCAATTTCCCCATCAAGTTCCTAATGACCCTCCAATTGGGAATGTCACTCTAACGTAGTTTAGGGGTTCTAGGAATTTGTTGGCTCAAGCCTTGACGGCACAAGTCAATAGAGAGGTGGGGGCACCGACAAACCCTATAGGAGGAATGGGTGCGTATAGGATTAGGGAGTTCTTGAGGATTCATACCCACCGGAGTTTAGTGGCTCTAAGGTGGAGAAGGATGCAAATGGGTTCATACATGAGGTTTATAAGACGCTAGCTATCATGGGGGTAACATCTGGAGAAAAAGTGGAAATAGCCGCATATCGATTGAAAGATTTTGCTAAAATTTGGTATGAGGAATGGAAAGATTCTAGGCCGGTAGAGGCGGGTCCTATAGAGTGGGAAACTTTTAAGTTGGCTTTTCTTGATAGGTTCTTTCCTCGGGAATTGAGGGAGGCTAAGTTGGAGGAATTCATAAATCTTAAGCAATGAGTGTTAATGAGTATGCCTTGAAGTTCACTCTTTTGTCTAAGTATGCTCCATCTTTGGTAGCAAGTCCTAGGGATTTGATTAATAGGTTCATGACCGGGGTGTCCGAACTAGTAGAAGAAAAATGTCGTATGTCAATGCTTGTTGATGACATGGATATCTCACGCCTCACGGCGTTTACCCAACAAATAGAAGAGTCAAAACTCAAGAAGGAGAGAGCTAGGGAGAAAAAGAGGACTAGGGTGGATAATGATGGGTCCGAATGGCATGGTTGTTCTAGGAATCGACAAAGGTTTTCCGGACAAGGTTATTCTATTGCTCCTAAGTATAAGGTTGAGAGGGTGTATAACCCTAGCCCACAAGGAAAAGATAGTGAGACACTTTGGCCTAGCTGTTCTAGGTGTGATAAGAGGCATGAGGGTAGGTGTTTGGCCGGTAGAGATAGTTTTTATGGTTGTCGTGAGAGTGGCCACATGAAGAAGGATTGCCCAAAGGCAAAGGCTACCATAAGAGAGGGTAAGTAAGTTTCTCCTAGTGGTGGGGATGATGAGCCTCCAAAGCGGAATAGTTTCTATGCTCTCCAATCCAAGGACCATCAAGAGTGATCTCCTCATGTCCCTTTCCGGTATTAGCTTCTTCCATATTTTAGAAAATTTCCAGATTTCTTATTTCTATGACTTGCTATGGTGGATTTGATGTTGTCCTTGTTATGATTGATGTTTAGAAAAAGGATGTGTGGGCTTACTCCCAATGGGGAGATAGTGAGCCATTTCTACAAGGTCTTTACATGATTTCTTTGTATGTTTTTGAAGACTTGTTGGAATTGATCTAATTGCATTGTGTTGCCTCTTGTTGTAGCATCCTTGAGTCAATAGGCATTGTAGGCTCCATGAATTTATGTTGAACCTTTTGTAGCTAGGAGATGTTAGTTCCTCCTTGGAAATGAGTAAGTATGTTTCTTTCATTCATTTTGAGGTGCATTGGGTATGTTTAGGTTGGAATTTATGTTTCCTTGGTTGTTAGTGTGCATGTAGATACAGTGCCTGCATGATGAGCCGCTAGTACAAAGTCATTTTCCTTTAAGAAGTGTTTAGAAAGGTCATTCGAAGAAGAATGTTCCCATTGAGGAGATACTGTAATACCTCGGAAACTAATAGACCAAACTCGAGCCACAAGCTGGGGTTCTACGGTGTGTTGTATGTGAAATATACCTTTAGGTTGCTTTTGATTTCCTTTTCTTGTGTCTATCTATTTATCTTGATTTGGTACTTGTTAGGATCTAGATTTGAGGTTATTGGATTTAATATATCCTTTAATTGCCAATTATTTCTTATCTTGTGTCTCTTCTTTTATCCTTCTTATTTTCCACTATTTATTGTGATTCTTCTAGTGAGAATTACATCATTTTGTATCAGAGCAAGGCTTAGATTCTTTCCTACGATTTTAGTCTTGGGTTGTTACGAAATGAAAAAAGAAATAAAAAAGTGTTCAAAACGTTTTGAAGAAATTTAGAAATGGGTCTTGTTGATTTGAGTCTTCTCTGGAGTTCCCAAGGTTAGATTAGTGTTCCCTAACCTGTTTTGAGTCTAGGGCTGAGATTTGAAAGGGTTTCATTCACTATTGAAGTTCCCACCATTATTGGTTGAAGAAGCTTTGAAGAAGACGTAGTGGGTTTTGAAATCTAGAAGTTTTGGCAAGGAATTGAGTGTTAAAAAGTATTGGTGTTTGTTCCCTATATCAAGGAGAGTAGTCACCTAAAGTTTCGTGAAATTCCAAGCTAAAAAATCTTCGAGGTTTTATTTTGGATCTTCATAGTGTTCTTGAAGTTCTTGAAGAACATTCAAATCTTCAAGAAGGGAATATTTGAAAAAGAAGGAGTTTGATCCAAAAGGGATTAAAGAGAAAGTGTAAAAGTGTTGTAAAAGGGGAATTTACCTAAAAGTGTAAAGACTAAGGGACAAAGGAAGGTGGGGGACCATAGAAGGTCCAATTTCGGAGCTGTAAAGTTGCAGCGAAGGGACATTGGGTGGCCCTGACTTTGCTCACCTAGTCCATTAGGCACCTCACCCTTTGGGCAGGTAGGTCGCCGAGTTGACATTGTTTTGGAAGGTGCCACTGGAAATTTCAGTGAGATAAGCCCTGGTCGC
The DNA here is from genome assembly GCA_029582605.1 of Solanum gracilifrons. Lineage (NCBI taxonomy): Eukaryota > Viridiplantae > Streptophyta > Magnoliopsida > Solanales > Solanaceae > Solanum > Solanum gracilifrons. Next base: position 30,966 of record JAJOOH010004192.1, read on the forward strand.
CGAATCATTCGGCGCATAGCCGAAATTTAACCCAGATCGCTGGTTTTCCTTATCTAATTGTCTTGTTTGGCGTGCCTATCCTCAAATTGCAGAGCTGAACCTCACGTTAGGCGAGGAAAATAGTGTATTTGGTGATCGGAAGCTCAACCTATGACCCTTTTTTCGAAGGTCCTAATTCTAGTTTCTTTTCTTTTGTTTCTACTTCATTTTTATGAATCCTAAACTAATTTTCAACTTGTAATTACCTACATGTTGACTATTGGTACTTGAATTCACTACCTTGTTAGTGCCTTTTGTTTTTGTGCTTTTTATTCGTTTTACTTCGTAGTAACTTCTTGACTCAAGTCCGATTGCTTTAATTGAGTAGTCCATTTTTCTGTGAACAAAAATTCACTCCGGCCAAGAGTAGAAATTGACACCTTGTGATCAACTGAATACAAGCAATCTTCAACATTAGCCGCGCTAATTTGAGAGGCAATCAAAGGTGTGCAAACACGAGTGATTGTGAGATCATTTAGCTAATGCTAACGTTGTGTGCTGTTTTGTTGAGTTGTCTTAATTGTTAGGTACCATGACCATTGGAAGTGAGACCTTCCCACTTAAAGGGAAGGTTACCTTGAAATCCATAGTAGAGTCCATTGTTGATGTGAGTTGGAGAATAACGAACATGAAAGAGCGAATGACCTCTATGGAGGTAGGCTGTCAAGAATGGAGGAGGGATCGAACATCCCTTCGAATAGGGTACCACAACCTCAACCTAACCCTGTTGCTTATCCTTCACCTTGTAAGGATTTGTATATAGGTACAAGCGTAAAGAGTGGAGGAACACGAGTTCTCAGCCAAGAGCCTACAACTAAAGGTGTGACGGACGCCTTTGTGGGATGTTTCACATCCAAGGTAATGAATATCCTTCTTGCGGGCATCAAGGTACAATAGCTAATCTTAACACTTTTACCATTGCAAATGAACAAAGTGTGAATGTTAGTTTGTCTTTAAGTGAGACTATTGATTCTTTACCTTATATTGATAATGTGTTTGTTGAGAATGTGGATACACTAGTTGATCTTATTGATGACCGAATTGACTCTTTTAGTAAGATCGATTTGTGTCCACCTAGTATTGACACCTATGCCTTGAAAAATAGTACATTATTTGGTGATAATCGTGTTGATCAACCTGCTTGTGAGTGTAGTTCACTGGTTGATGGTCCTTGTAATGTGATTAAGGAACCTCAAGTTAGTGGTACTAATGATACTGTTGATCAATTGAACAGGAGTGACTCTATGAGCATATGTTTTGTGGAAGATCCGATTGCTTGTTTTGCTCATAGAGATTACGTGCTTGAAAATGCTTCGAAAAATGATATGTGCCTTTTTGAGGGTGAACTTGCATGTTTTAATTCTTCCCTAGTGGTTGATCATTCCCTCTTTAAGTACAATATCTTATTTGAAGATGATGAAATAACTCCTAGTGATATACCTAGTGCTGTGAACCTTGAGAGCAATATATTTCTTGATAGCTATACTTGTTATAATAATCCACTATGGTGTGAGGCTTTCCCTCCCAAAGATGGAAATCTCTTCTTGGAAGATGAGAGTAGTCTTGTGGGGAAGGAAGGTGATGAGGAGGAAGGTGATGTTTGTTTTGCCATTACCTCTTCTTATTGGTGTGTTTCACTTCTTAATGGTATGGCCAGTACTTTTGAGCCTACTCGTAGTCATACCCATGTAGACACCCTAGAGGAAGTTGATTTGAGAGACACCTTTCTCTATTACTTGTTTACATACGATCATGCTATTGAGTGAAGTGTGTTTTTCGATGGAAAGAGTGTCAACCTAGTAAATAAATGGATGTGCGCTTGATCCTAGTACATGGCTTGCCTTCCCATTTGACCCCAGTAGTGTGCTGAATTGTAGCCTTTGTGCTAGAATGTTTGGTTAAAATGGCAAGCTTATGAGGGTCGGCATTGTTGATTCTTTTCCCTATGCAGGAAAGCTTTTCTTGGGGTTTTGCCATCCACTTGAAGAGCCTACATTGTGTGTGGGGAAGGATAGCTTCCTAGACCGTTTTTCTATTTTCTACCTTGAGCATGATCTTGTTGAATGTGTATCTCATGGGGGTAGGAAATATTTGCCAAGAGAAGGTGATGTTGGTACCTTCCTTTACCATCTCTTTGCATGTGATAAGATCCCTAGTGGGATTAGAAGTGCTTTGCATGTGGATCAGGGTACCCTGGAGGTCTACACTTGTTGGTATGATCCTATTCAGTGGACCTTCTACCCTTTTGATCCCGGTGGATGTTTGAGGGTATTTGAACTGGTGGGAGTATCATCCTTTGGGTAGTACTACCATGTTGATGAGAAGAACAACTATTGTCCTTGTTCTCTATTTGTGGGCTTAATAGCCCTGACAATAGAGCATATTTGGTTGTTCCTTGAGTTTTAGTCTCCTCGTTTAAATGTTTTAAGTGCTAACTTTTGTACTACCCATCATGCTAAGAGGATAAGTTTCTTGGTTATGATCTATATGGTTTTACAAGGTTTGGATTCGAGGACTCACTTGTATCTACTTGCATATGATGATACTCATACTTGTGTGGGTTGCGTATCTTATGTTAGTAGTGGTTTAAATTGGGCAAATGAGAGTCTCCTAGACTCGATGCTATACGATCCTTTTCCATTTAACCCTAGTACCGTCCTTAAGTGTGCTAAATGTGGTAGTAACACCTTCTATCATTTGTATGATTCTTCCGTGGTGTTATTATTTGATCCAATATACGTGAATGAGGTATGCTTACCAATTTGGGTGGGGGATACTTAACTACTTGAACCTGCTCATGAATTGGAAATGATTACTCTATTGAAGTTATCTAGTGCATCGGGTGGATCTTAACTGGGTTAGACACTACTTATGCCTTCGCACTTAGGTATGAGAGTATTCTTTTGTTGCTTGACATAAGGGAGGCCTTGAGCTTATTTGGATATGGAACCAATGAGGGCTTACATATGAGGTTGTTTAAGTGTATTGGTTCCTTCGCTCTACCCCTTTGTCAATATATCTTACTAAGCCAAGTGTCTTTTGATTTGATGGGTTACAAACCCTTTGTTGATATATGTGATGCTTGGTTATATGTTAAGTTTGTGCATCCTCGGCATGGTGATGAAATTATTATTACTAACGCTAACCCTCATGCCATGAGGATCTTGTTCTTGTTTGCTCTTCTTATGGTTTTGCAAGTTATAGATTCGAGGACGTATCTTTTTCAAGAAGGGGAGAATGATGTAAAATGGATTACATCAAGCCTATCCATTCACGAACTTCAATGCCTACTTTACTAGCATCACATTCCACTTCAAATATTTTATCAAAATCAGGTAATTGCAACAAAGGAGCGGAACTAAGCATGGATTTTAAATCCTTGAAAGCTTTGGCTTGTTCCTTTCCCCACTTAAAGGTTTATCCTTTTGGATTACCTCTGTCAAGGGGGCTGCAATGGTACTAAAACCTTTGACAAATCACCTATAAAAACTAGCCAACCCATGAAAGCTTCGAATATCACTTATGGATTTTGGAATTGGCCAATTCTTAATAGCATGAATTTAAGACTCATCAACTTCAACCCCTCTTGAACTCACAATAAAACCCAAGAAGACAACTTCATCAACATAAAATGAACACTATTCAAGATTAGCATAAAGTTGTTCCTTCCTAAGCACATCAAACACACATCTCAAATGCTCAACATGATCATGCATGGTCTTGCTATAAATCAAGATATCATCAAAATAGACAACCACAAATTTCCCTATAAAGGGTTTCATCACATGATTCATGAGATGCATAAACATACTAGGAGAATTAGTGAGACCAAATGGCATCACCAACCATTCATACAGACCAAACTTGGTCTTGAATGCGGTTTTCCATTCATCACCAAGGTTCATCTGGATTTGATGATAACCACTCCTAAGATCAATCTTTGAAAACACACAAGAGCCATTCAATTCATCAAGCATATCATCTAACCTAGGAATAGGATGACGATACTTTACCATAATTTTGTTGATGGCTCGGAATCAACACACATGCGCTATGTTTGATCTTTCTTTGGAACCAATAGAACCGGCACGACACATGCCTTTGTAGCTTCTTGGTGTCCTCCAGATTGCTTCGATAAGTCGGCTTGTTTGGCAATTGGGATCCCGACACAAAATCAATTTGGTGCTCAATTTCCTAAAGAGGTGGCAATCCACTTGGAAGCTCCTTTGGGAAGACATCCTCATAACCCTGCAAAAGAAAGGAAATAGAATTGGGAAGAGAAGAATGAGATTGGTTAGTTTGTAGCACAGGATCCCTATCTGTGATAAGGATCAACAAACTTTTAGACTCAATTTCCTCCCCTATCTCTTTGTAATTAGCCAACAATACTTGTACCTTTCCTTTCAACTTCCTCCTCTCCTCCTCTTCTTGGCTCTCGGCCTCCTCATGTTCCTCTTCACACTTCTTCTTCTCCCTCGACTCACTCATCCTTTGATATACATTATTGACTGACCAAGGGCATACAATGGTCGTTCTGGTCCTCTCAAATCATGGCTTTGGAAAATCTGCTCACATTGCAACTCCGAATCAAGATATGCCTCGAGATCACGCCATCCCTTAAAGATAGGAAACTCAATCCTTTTGGTACCAAGACCCTTGACATATCCTTCATACCTGCCTTGGTTCCCAAATCCCGAATAGTGTGCATTTCCATGAGAAGTATAGGATAAAGTATCCTTAGACTTTAGAGTTTCACACTCTCTCCTTCCCTTCGGATGACTTTGACCTGAGCTAGTGTGATCATATACACTACTTTGACTAGGGCAAGGATTACCACAAGAGTAAGAATATGAAACTTCACAAGCCTTAAAAGCATGCTCCTCATACTTCTTATAAGATAGAGTATTATACCTCACCTTACCTTCATCCTGGGAGTGGGAAGTGTAACATGTTCTATCATCATCATAGGAACCATCTTAACTCTCAGAGTGAGAGTAAGATCTCTCACATGCTCCCTCATCACCATAAGAACTTCCACAAGATGCGTCTTCCTTTCTATCTTCACCATAAGCGCTGTGTTCAACATTTCTCTCATATTCTCCTCCAGAATAGTAGCCCTCATTCTCATTCGGTTCTTGATCATGGCTATTATCATAGCCCCCATAATCACCATTATCCTCACATCCATACCCCTCATCATCACGATCATAATCTCCCATATCATAGTCACATGAGTCGAAGGATATTGAGGACATGCTTCCTTATAACTCCGTGTACCTACAAAGTGACAACTCACAAAAATAACAAACAACGTTAGCGTTAGTAAAATGAACTCACAATCGCTTGTGTTTACACACCTTTAATTACCTCTCAAATTGGCGCGACTAATGTTGAAGATTGCTTATACTCAATTGATCACAAGGTCTCGATTTCTACTATTGGTCAGAATAGATTTTTATTTCAAGAAGAACGGATGACTCAATTAAAGCAAAAAAACTTGAGTCAAGAATTAACTATGAAGTAAAATGAGAAAAAGCACGAAAAGAAAAGCACTAACAAAGAAGTGAATTTAGGAACCAATAGTCAACAAGTAGGTAATTACAAGTTGAAAATCAGTTTAGGATTCTTGACAACGAAGTAGAATCAAAGAAAAGAAACTAGGAATTAGAACATGAGATTAGAAAAGGTCATAACATGAGCTTCCGATCGCCAAATGCGTTGTTTACTTCACCTAAAGTGAAGTTCAGCTCGCCAACTTCAAGATTGACTCGCCAAACTCTACAAACAGATAGGGCAACTCGGCGATCTGGGTGGAAGTTCAGCGATACGCCAAGTGATTTGGCGACCAAGGCTGAGTCCACCGAATTTTATAGTGGCACCACCAAAATAAGGTCCAACTCGGTGACCTAACTACCCAAAGGGAGAGGCACCGAGTGGAATGGGCGATCAAAGTCAGGATTCGCCCAAATTCCTCAAGTTGCACTTGCACAATTCCAAAAATTGACCAGTTGTGGTCCCCCCCTTTTTTTGTCCTTTAGTATTTACCCTTTTAGGTAAATTCCTTTTGTACAAACACCTTTAAGACTTTCTGTTTCTTCCCTTTTGGATCAAACCCCTTCTTTTCAAATATTCTTCCCTTTGACGATTTGAATATTTCTTAAGAAATTCAAGAACAATATGAAGACCCAAAATAAAACACCGAAGATTTTTAGCTAGGAATTTTACGAAATTCGAGATCCAAGCTCTCTTAGATATAGGGAACAAACCGCAATACTTTTTAGCATTCAATTCCTTGCCAAAACTTCCAGATTTCAAAACCCACTTGTCTTCTTCAAAGCTCCTTCAACCTTCAATGGTGGAAACTTCAATAGTGAACCAAACCCTTCCAAATCTCAGCCCTAGACTGATGTAAGGTTAATGAACACTAATCCAACCTTGGAAACTTCAAACAAGACACAAATCATCAAACCCATTTCTGAAATTTTCTCAAAAACAATTTGAACACCTTTTATTTTATTTTGTAACAACAAACCCAAGACTAGAATCGTAGGAACGATACTAAGCTCGCCTCTGATACCAAATGATGTAATTCTCACAAGAGAAACTACAATATAATGCGGAAATCGAAAGACAAGAAAGTAAGATAGATAGATAGACACACAAAGATGAAACAAAGAGCAACCTAAGGGTATATTAAACCCAAATACCTCAATTCGTTACTCCAACATGAAGCACCTAATTCTTACGATGAGATCGAGGAAATCAATATCCCAGGCAACCGACGTTTCTATACAAGAATCAACAAAAGCTTATACCAAGTTTTCAAACACTCACACAAGGAGTTCAAGTTTATAAACACAATATTCAAACAAGTCTAAGTCAAAATGAACGTCTAAAGGCCTATTTATAGTGTTAGAAATTATTACATAGTTGGGCCCAAAAGTGACCCGAAATGGGCCAATGGGTGAGCCAAGTCGGGCTCGCCTAATGGCTCAGCGATGCACCCACTGTACTTGGCGAGGAATCCTACTCCTTGCCTTAGTTGCAAGCTACTGGAACTTTGGGCAGTCTGGGGACCATAACCCAATCTACTTGGCAATGCGCCAATGGTCTTCAACTCGCTTCGTTAGCAGTTTTCCCCTTTGTAGCTCCTTGGGAAGTTGGCGATTTCGGGAACCCTCACCAAAGGTATTTGGCAAGTCGCCGAAGTGGTCTCCAGCTTACCAAATGGGGCACATTCTTCACTTTTTTCTCCTCGCTTTGTTAGGCCTCCCAAGCTCCAAGCTATCATCCAAGCATGGTGTTGCCCAACTGGGAGCTCCTTCAAGGTGCGTATGTTCCCATGCAAAGCATAGAACTCCCTCATTAGCATCCATACATACCAAACATCCTCCATCCCTGTGAACACTCCATCAAAGCATTGGAGTTCGTGAATGGATAGGCTTGATGTAATCCATTTTACATCAGTCTTTCCTTGAAGGTCTTAATCACAATATAAGTACATAATGAAGTTAATAGTAACAGCTAATCAAAATGTGGTCCTTGTGAAACAGTAGTGAAATGTGTAATGGGCAGTAAGCTCGTATAGTTCTTAAATAGATGATGTATCACCACACCCTACATTTGCACCACAATACATTGCATACAATCATCCTATAAGGTCACCTAATTTCTCCAAGTAATATACATAAAACAACCGTTAAACTGTCACAATGTCCTTCAACGCAAATTGAACTTATGACTTCTGATCCTTGTCCCATGTATTCTTTAATTGTATACCTAAATAATTCTCCATCCCAACTGATATATATACATATATATATATATATAGAGAGAGAGGGGGAGATAAAACTGGGGAAGTGATCTTACCTTGTTGGTGAAGATTCTTATACTAGGAAAGTGGGACTTCCAAACTTGGATAGGGCTGTCCTACACTTCAAATATAAAGAACATGATTTCCAGAACCTTCCATGGCAGAATCAAGTTAAACACATGAATTATTTTACTTACCTTGGATTATTAAAAATACAACTTTAAGAACCCTAGATGTATATAAGGTTGGTTGTTTGAAGGTTAAGAGAGAGTTTGAGAGAGAATTGCTAGAATATTTATTTTGTAAGTTAAAATGAAGAAGAATATCAGCTAATCTTGATCTTATAAGGTTCCTCTTTGGCCGACGCTTGCTGATCATTTTGGACCACAATTTGGTCAAGTAGGTGATGCACCTACTTGGCCATTTTAAGCTGGTCAAAAAGTCTAAGTAGGTGATGCACCTGCTTGGTCTTTTAATTTGATCCATGTATTTTAGGTAGGTGATGAATCTTTCTTGGTCTTCTAATTTGATCCATATATTCTAAGTAGGTGATGCACGTGTTAGGTCTTTTAATTTGATCCATACATTCTAAGTAGGTGATGCACCTGGTAGCATAATAAAGTCAAGCAAGCAATTCAGTTATTTTATTCCATTTCCAACTCTTAATTCTACTTTACACTTATATACACTTGGTCACTTTGATATTTAAGCTAAAATACTACCTTACTAGCTCAAGCGTAAACACTTTATTTGGAGTTAACTTAGTCATATACATGTTTGGAAAGTACAGGATATTACATGCTTGCTTGACTTAACTAAGCTAGTAGGTGACAAGTAGGTGCATCACCTGCTTTGACTTATTGACCAGCCCGAAGGACCAAGTAGGTGTATCACCTACTAAGACTTTTTTGACCATGTTATTGCGCCAAGTACACTACACCTACTTGCATTAATCGGGCCCAAGTTGAATAGAAGAATAAGGGGAAAATGGACAGCCAAGGCCTAATCTTACCAAGCCCACAATAAATAATTTGAATGGAAAAGTAGATGCATCACCTACTTAAATGTGTGGCCTAAATTAAAGACACATGTTGGTTGCAAATGAAGTACAAGAAAGGTGGCAAAAAGAAAGCCTATTAAGGCAAAAAATCTAATACAAATATCTCATTTTCCTCTTATCCAAATTTTAAGCTCTCAAGTTCATATATTTCTCTCTCTCAAGATGAAATAGCCATCCAATATTCCCGCTAGGGTTCTAACCATTTTTCATTCTGTTTCTTCCAAGGCAGCCACAAGATCACCTCCTCTATTGTTCCAAGTATATTGAACAGTTCTTCAAGGGGACTAAACTAGAGATAGCTACATGTGTTGGCAGCCAATGTTATGGCACTCTCTTCCAAAGATTAAGAGAACGTTACAAAAACACTAATTGAAGGAGAATAAAACATTTAGATAACCAAGGTAAGGGCACTGCCACAACCTGTATTTATTAGTTTATTTGTGAATTCTAGACTTACTTGTTTATTGGAAATCTTGGGATGGTGATTGAAAGCCATAAATACAAGTCTTTTGATTATTTTTGAGTGTTGAGGACTACAATTGTATTTATTTGTTGATGGGAGGTCATGGATGTACTTAGAGAATGATTGCAAAAAGCTGTAGGGGGCAGATTTATAAGCTGTGGTGATGCACCATTAAATTAAAGTTTTGGTAAGCTCACTGCCCATTCCATGGGAAGGTTGTTTCGTGTAAATAACTATAACAGACAAAATTTGTGACATAAAACAATCAATTAGAAGGATTATGGGCTGGTTGCATGGCTTTTGGTTTGGTGAGTTGAATTATCCCGAGTTGGTTGGTAAGGTGCTGATATTAGCCTTAATGATTGGTTGTTGTAAATGAAGACTATGACATTAAAGGATAGGTTGACACTTCGTACGCTATACAAATTGGGAATTGAGGTATGTAAGGCTATTCGATTTCCTATATCTTTGGCATGAATCCAATACTTGTATTACAAAGTAAGCTTTCTAAGTGCCCTTAATAGTGACTAATCCATAGTTGCAGTTCCTACACAGTAGATCATCAAAGTGAGTACTCTAATATGAGTTTATTACTAAATGTACGTGCTTACTATGCCAAGTATTAGCATGCAGGGATTAAACTAGGTTCATCGTCAAAGTACCCTTGGCACGTATTCCCCTTATACAAATCAAAATGATCCTAGATTACACATGGTACATATATTTATATGTTGGATATACGATCTGCCCATATCTTGCAAACTTACTTTAATTGTCTATTCCATCATAGATGTCATATTTTCACATGTTCATATGTTCCCTTTATTGGTTATTACTCCTATTTTGTTAGACTATAATGTTACCTCATCCCTACTTGCTCTATAGTACATTTTATATGTGCTTATTTGGAATATGTATCCGTCCTTAAGTTTAATCTGCCTACATTGTTCCTTGATTCCACGTTCATATACACCTTGTATTTGATATTAGTTAGTGATTATTTGTCTATCTTATAGAGTTCAAATATCTTGGCTGAATGTTAAATGTCTTCACTTTATATGTGCTTCAATTTGAGATGTCAAAATGCTTACCGAGTCATATAAGCTCCTAAGTATTATACGTTCATGTCACATTTGTTTCCATTGTTATTGTTATTTTCCTAAGTCCAAATTCATATGTCTTCTACTACTGGTCCATAGTTCCAAATCTCAACAATGATTATGACCACCCAAACAACAATCTCAAAAGAGTTATGATCATCAAAAGAAATATCTCAAAAGAGTTACGAACATCAAAATAACAAACTCAAAGATTATAAAATCTAAGTGAAGCAATCTGTATAATTATGGGTGGTAGCTTAGGGGCGAAAGACTAGCATGGGCCGATCCCAATTTGTGGAATTATGAGGACACCATCCCAGGGGTTTAAATGCTTAGGATGTGTCATCCTCTTCTACCACTGATCAGCTCGTCATTTGTATCATATGTCTTATAAATATTATAGTGCACAGAAAAGTAAAGAAAATAATGTAACATACACGATTCCACAAGTATAAGTAGAGGTGGTGTCTAATCTTTATCTATTGGTATTTGGTTTCACTTGAGCTCTCATTTTACATATGGTTGTATTATGCCTTACATATTCAGTTCACTATTTCGTACTGACGTCCCTTATTGGGGATGCTTCATTTCATGTTGTAGGTACATGTACTCAACTAGTAGATACTCAACGGTTGTTGGTGAACTCCAGGTTGATTCGGGGCTTTGCGGAGTCTTTACTATACGTATTTTCATAGTCGTAGTCATGGATTCCAGTAGAGGCTTTGTAGACAATGTAAAACTATCATTTGTATTCATAGTTTCACTTGTCGCATGTATCGATTTTGCTAGTCAACATGTGTTGTATATGAAACTTCTCATTAGTAAATCTATCTGCATAGTAGTTTACTTTCTCATCATAGGTCACTTGTAAAGCATGTGTTCATATGGTACTTGTCTACCTCACCTAGTTTGGGGTGTGACAAAAGTGCTATCAGAGCAGTTCATCCTAGGGAATCTACAAAGTCGTGTCTAGTAGAGCCGTATTTATGAATGTGTTGCGCGCGACATTTATAATTAGGGGGATCCTTGGACATTTAGGAAATGTTACCTTCCTTCATAATTCAGATCGTGCGATAGAGAGAAGTTAAGAAGTCAATTTCCACTTGTACCTGATCATGCTATTCATATTATGCTTACGATTAAGGTTAATGGTAGCTAAAATTTCAACATGCAACCTACAGAAAAGGATCTGAATTTATCAAAAGATAGATTAGATTGAGCTCATTTTATTCGACCGTCCCACTCCACGAGGTATGCAAAGAATTTTATGTTATTTGCATTTTAAGTTGCATTTGTACCATTTGTATCACGTTGGTTCAATTGAGAAAGATATAGTATGGTTATCCATATGCTTAATAAAATGATGGGTTACCTAGTTACATATATAAGCTGTAGTATTTCCAAGACTTCTTCCTAGAAGGATGTAACCAACTCTTAAGTTCTATATTTCATCCATATTTATAGGATCTATTCCTATAGAGGACACTCGTTCTTAGCCTGTGATATACATAGAATTTTCGACATTACACATGTACTCGAAATTGATGTTGTTGAACCAGTTTCTTTTAGTTTGAAGAAGGTTGTTTTACTAGAGATACCCCTAATTGGCTGTTGGGAGGAACAAGTGCCCACCTTATAAATGGAGGAGCAGTTGATCCAGCTTAGTGGTCCTTCTATTTTTTTGATTCTGATGGATGTTCGAGGGTAGTTGAACTGGTGGGAGTATCATCTTTTGGGTGGTATTACCTTGTTGTAGAGAAGAATGACCACTGTCCTTGTTCTCTATTTGTGGGTTTAATAGCCCTGGCAATAGAGGATGTTTGGTTGTTCCTTGAGTTTGAGCCTCCTCGTTTAAATGTTTTAAGTGCTAACCTTTGTACTACCCATCATGCTAAGAGGATAAGCTTTTTCCTTATGATCTATATGGTTATACAAGGTTTGGATTCGAGGACTGACTTTTATCTACTTGCATATGATGATACTCATACTTGTGTGGATTGCATATCTTATGTTAGTAGTGGTTTAAATTGGGCAAATGAGAGTCTCCTTGACTCGATGCTATACGATCTTTTTCATTTGACCCAAGTGTCGTCCTTAAATGTGCTGAATATGGTAGGTTACCTTCTGTCATTTTGCATGATTTTTACATGGTGTTATTACTTGATCCAATGTGCTTGAATGAGGTATGTTTACCAATTTAGATGGGAAATACTTATATACGTGAACCTACTCATATATTGGGAATACTTACTCTCTTGAAGTTATCTAGCGCATTGGATGGGGTCTTAATTTGGGTCAACATTACTTATGCCTTCGCACTTAGGTATAAGGGTGTTCATGTGCTACTTGACATAAGGGAGGTCTTGTGCTTGTTTGAATGTTGAACCAATGAGGGCTTACATATGAGGTTGTTTATGTGTATTGGTTCCTACGCTCTACCCCTTTGTCAATATTTCTTACTTAATCAAGTATCTTTTGATTTGATGGGTTACAAACCCTTTGTTGATTTTTGTGATGCTTGGTTGTCTATTAAGTTTGTGAATCCTTGGCAAGGTGATGGAATTGATATTGCTAACGCTAACCCTCATGCCATGATGATATGGTTCTTGTCTGCTCCCCCTATGATTTTGCAAGGTTTGGATTCGAGGACGAATCCTTTTCAAGAAAGGGAGAATGATGCAATACAGATTGCCTCAAGGATATCCATTCACGAATTTCAACACTTTGATGGAGTGTTCACAACGATGGAGATCTTGGGGCATGTGTGGATGACGAGAAGGGAGTTCCATGCCTTTCATGGGAACATATGGACCTTCAAGGAGCTACCAGTTGGGCAACACCATGCTTGGATGATAGCTTGGAGCGTGGGAGGCCTAACGATGCGAGGATGAGCAAGTGAAGAATGTGCTCCATTCGGCGAGCTGGAGAACACTTCGGCGAGTCACCAAAATCCTTTGGCGAGGGTATCCAAGATCGCCAACTGCCCAAGGAGCTACAAAGGGGAAAATAACTCATTAGCGGAGCTGAAGACCATTGGTGCATTGCCAAATGGATTGGGCGATGGTTCCCAGACCACTGAACGTTCCAATACCTCCCGAGCCAAGGCAAGGAACAAGAGTCCTCGCCGAGTACATTGGGCACATTGCCGAGCCATTAGGCGATCCCAACTCAGCTCGCCCATTGGCCCATTTAGGATCACTTTTGTGCTCATCTATGTAATAAGGCCTAATACTATAAATAGGTGTCTTAGGGTTCATTTTAGGGTAGACTATTTTTTAATATTAATAAATTATAAATTTAACTCCTTGTGTGAGTGTTGAAAGCTTGGTATGCTTTTGTTGAACATTATTTAGAAAAGAGGGTTGCTTGGGATATCGATTCCCTCGAGGTCTTCGTAAGAGGTAGTTGCTTCTTGTTGGTTTAATGAAGTGAGGTCTTTGCGTTTAACATACCCATAGGTTGCTCTTTGTTTCCTCTTTTTGTGTCTATCTATTTATCCGGATTTGGTACGTGTTAGGATCTAGATTGGAGGTTATTGGATTTAATATATCCTTTAGTTGCCAATTGTTTCTTATCTTGTCTCTTCTTCTATCTTTCTTGTTTTCCGCTGTTTACTGTGATTCTTCTTGTGAGAATCGTATCATAAACCCTAAACCCTAAAACCTAAATGTCACACCTCAAATCCTATTAAGACGGACAAGCACCCGATGCCCTAAAGGCCCGAGAGAACCAACATGTAACCTGTGCTTACTATGCATATAACTATGACAATCTTAAAGTTGTGACAAGTCCACATGGAATGCATCGATAAGAACCAACATAAGTAGACCCAAAACTTATATATACAAGACTTGGCCGTTGAGACCACAACTTGTTAAGACACACTTGAACTATATACATTAGGCTGCAAAGCCTCTAAAAGATAGGGAACCTTAGAGTAGGTCAGGACAGACCCCATCTTACCCTTACTACAATACAATACAAAAATTAATCTACCAAGGACTCAGTAAAGCTCCGAATCAACCTGGAGCTCCCCAAAAGTAGTTGTGTTTTCGGTGCTCCTATTGAGTAGGTCTACTAGCTGGAGTACATGTGCCTGCAGCATGAAATGCAGTGTCCCCCGCGAGAGACGTCAGTACGAAAAAATGTACTGAATATGTTACTACACCATTTTAGGCCTACGGCCACACTAATTCCAGAAAACGCTTGTAAAGTGTTGCCTAAAATATTTTTGGGGACGCTTTCAAAGCGTAGCCCAAGTTTTTAACTTTTAGCTACACTTTATATTGGCAACATTTAAAAAGTGTACTCTTTAAAGATATAAGCTACACTTATAAGTGTTGTTACAATATGATATAATTAACAACAACTATTAACATATATGGCCACACTTTTAAAGTATCCTATTTTTATAATTGTAAAAACAACACATTAGAAGTGTGGCCTTAAAATTTTCACTAAAATATTACATTCCCTACAACATTTTTAACTCTCCCTCCCATTTTTATTGGCCAAAAATAATAATTTATAAAACATTAATTTTAATAAAATACATAAAATATTTGTGAGAAAAACCATGTGAGTTCTCTCTTTCTCGGAAGAACTGAATAGCTAAAGAACTGATAACGATAATGATTTCGTCAAGCATGAATTTGATTCTCTTCTCCGATAACAATTTCGTCAAGCCTGAGTTCGATTCACTGTTCCGTAAGTACTTAAAATAGTCTTCTTGTTATTGATTGATTCTTTGTTTTGTGTTTAGAAGAGGAGAATAAGAAAGAATTGATTACTTTGGGGTTGTTGGCAAGATGAACTGAAGTTAAGAACATGATTTTAGACAGATTTCTAGCTGAAGAGCTCAACAGCTGTAGAACTTCTCACTGAAGGACACGATTTACATCATAGTTCTCGCTGAAAATAGGATTTTTTTAGAGTAGGGTTTATCTGGTAACAAATTCTATCTCTGAAAGTCTAAATTTTAGCTTTAGGGTTTTGATATTCTTGTGTTTTTTATACAATTTTTGGGAGTGTAGCTCGTATTTTAGCTTTATCAGTTGATTTTTGGGAATCACTAAATAAGTATAAGTGAGCTGATTCTTCACTTGAGAATTTCTTTTTTATTAGGCTTATAGGCCGATTAGGGCTGAAAAGTCCAGAAGTTTGAGTTCATGTAATCGATTTTGAACTCTTACAGTGAATATGCCTTGAGTTCAAACAAGTAGCTAACCAATACATCACATGATAGTTTAGAAGTTTGATTCTTCACTTCATGTTATCGATTTAGAAAAGTGAAGTTTGCTCATACTTGGATGCTTTGTTCCAGTATCTAAGGTGTACAAAAAAGGTACAAGAATTACTCGATATAACCTAGTACTTATTTGGATATCTGTTTTATGGTTTGAAGGTTGAACATGGATTCTTGAATCTAAATTACGTGAAAGTTTTTGCTCTCTCACGATAGATGTTGGATATGATATCCATTTCCTTTATCAAGTCAATGACATAGTGACGGTCACCATATCATCAGTTATCCAAATAGTAATTGAGCAATGCATTTATGTGAATTGACATTCTATAAACACTAAGAAGAAGGATCATGTAGATGGCTGGAATGCCTTGGTCAATATAGTTTTACATGACTAAAAAAAGTGCAGGTCAAAATGCCTTGGTCTAGACTGTTTTAAATGACTCAATAAAAAATCTAGGTTTTGTTCTTATCTAAACTTGTAAAATTCACCAGTAACTACATTTAAAGCCCAAGAAAGTTGGTCAAGTTTGTGTAAAAAGTTGTTTTCAAATGGATAACCATGCCATATTTGAAAATCATGTCTCTCTGTTGATTTTTCAAGTCACCTTTGTTTACTTCTTATTCTATGGATGTGGCAATACTTGCTTCCCATTGATATGGTATTTAGTAGACTTTGTCCGTGATAAACTAGGACTGATAAGGAATCATTGCTCCAGAAGCCTATTGGCTTTACTGGTGGTGCTAACCAAGTTCTTTCTAAACACTAGGGGTACTACCTGGTATAATGAAAAATCAATGCTCAAGAAACACATGACGAAATACTTGCTGAATTTCATAAAATACTTTGACTGATAGTCTACTTATATGAACTTGAGTTTCTCATGATATAGTTTTTGGTGTTGAATTAGATTCAAGTATCATTTTGGTGTTGAATTAGATTCAAAATACTATTCTGTTTTGGTGTTTTGATGTGCTTACTGTGCCTCACGGGTTAAAACATAAATAGATATATCCTCATATTTTAAGCTTCAGAAATATAAGTGTTATTGAATGTGTAAGAGAACTAGAAGGGTACAATAGAACATATAGGATGTAAATAGAAGAAAAACACGTTAAGAAATCCTTCATAAATCAAAGTTAAAACTTAACCAAAAACACCATAAAACCAGTAGATTGAAAGATGAAGCCTTCTTCCCTTCAATGAACAACAAAAAGCCTACACTGAGAAGCTATAATAAAAGGTACATCCCACTAGTAAGGAACATGGGATAGCACAACTTGTTTTGTGCTCACTAGACATATGCTTGTCACTGTGTTTCTGCACTTCAATAGCCAGCAAAAACAGACCAGCCTTTTAGCATTACTTCCTTCTTTTTTTCCCAATCAGCAATCAAAACCTACCATGTGTTCTCCATTTCTCATATGCTTAGCCTCCAAGGGCATTACAAAACTAGTTATATCAAAATTGGAGAAGTTGAAAAACACACAGAACATTCACCACAAAAGGGAAGGATAAAAAATACCTTTCATCATGTATCACTGATACAACAGTTCTGAAATTCTCTATGTATTAGTGATACAAGAGTTTTTGAAGTTCCTTCTACATCACTGATACAACATGTAACGACCCGAGAGCAACCCCAAGCCGTTACATACGTATTCACCATCTCGGAGGTCTTATACAAGCCTTAACATTCATTCATCTCATAGATCATAAAAGTTACTAAGAATTTAAAACTTTTGTTCAATAAAACCATAAGACTTCAAGAGTCATCATCATTTGAAAACATCAATACGCAAGCGAAACTACTAAGTCTCTTTAGCCAATCATAGACAAGAACATAAGACGTACCAAGGGACACAACCCTTTACAAATGAAATGAAACTTAAGTGTCTATTACAATACTAAGAAACTTCTAAACATAGTCCTCCAATCTTGAGGACATACCAAAGACTTGGAAGAGTGAAGCAATCCAAGTAACTCTAAAGCACAATCTCCTCCTAGTAACCACAACCTACATTTGTAGTAAAATAGAAGAAAAGGGTTAGTACAACACACGTACCAAGTATGAGGATATGCAAAACATGCTAAATAGGACATTTGTTTGGAAGTTATGCTTTCATGCCATTTTGATAAAATATCATGAACATCAACTTAATAGGCACCTAACAAGTCACAACCAACAATACAAAGTCATATGTTTCACAATAACATAATAAACATACATAACCCATTTACCTTTACCATCTTGCCTTAGACCTCCACCTTAAGTAACCCTTAAGCAATACCTTTGTGGAATAGATGGGGAACGTCCCATACCATCACCCACACTAAGGCACCAGCTTAAGGCCACAATAAGTGCACTTACCATGAATACCTCAACCTCCAACAATTAATCACATAAGACATTTAAGTACATAAGCCAACAAGTTACTTCATAAAACTAGAACACTCATCAAATATCATCCCAAGACTCACCTAAGTAAGACATGGTGAGGCAGCCCATACTACCTCTCCATACCACACCCAAGTGACCTTAAGGCTACACAAGACAAGCTCCATTCACATCTCAACATAAATCGTTTGTTCAACTTAATGCATTTAAACAACTTCAGTCATTAATATCATAAGATCATCACATACATTCAATTCAACATAAGCACTTACATTCAATTCATTATGACTCAGTTTCACATTAGCATGCTCAAAGAAAAACATTTTCATTAATTAGCCCAATAAGACTCATTTAATCATTATCATTACTAAGACACACCAAGATCTCCCTTAAATGTCTACTTGTGCATTGTCTAGATGGTGTCCCATTGCACCACCTATCCTAAGTAGTACACCCTTAAGAGACCCTAGCTCATTCATTCATTAATGTGGGGGAAGAGCCTTAACTGACATAGACCACAGAGCTTGAAATGGAATCCCAGTAGTAACCCTTACCAGATGAGGCATCCCCTCTTGCCTAAGATTAGGCCATATTTTTAGCCTTACGTGGTAGAGACCACTAGCTAGTCCTATGTGGGCATACAGTTAAGGGATAGAAGGATTTATTCGAAGTACTCTCATTTCAACTCACGAAGAAGCACCCATCTTAAGGGTTGCTATTAATTACTCACATCTCAACTAACGATGGAGTATCCACCCATCTTCATATCCTCTCGGTGGTAGACATTACTCCCCCACGGAGTTGGACATTCATTTCATTCATTCATTTAGGGATAAGGATTTCTACTAACTACTTTCATCTCAACTCATGAAGGAGTACGCATCCTAGCCCAATATTCATTCATTTAGGGATAAGGATTGTTACTAAGTACTCTCATCTTAACTCACGAAGGAGTACTTATCCTAACCCAACAATTATTCATTTAGGAATATCTTGGATTCAAAGGTGAGAAAACCTTTCATCTAGGAACCCCATTCATTTAAAAGAGTACTTTATGAGACTATCCGTACAATAGACCCAACTTTCATTCATTAGCATTAACTCCTATTCTTTTCATTCATTCTCACATTGTTTCATTCATTCTTCACTAGGTGTGAAAGTAGGTAAGCATAGTCTATCCTAACCTCACCTTCATTATAAGTCATTCAAAGAAGATAAGAACCAAGCATAACACATAAAGTTTCTACACAAGATCACCTTTCATACTCTTAGACCAAACACAAATTCACATCATTTAACATAACCTTCACATAATCAACATTAATCAAAACAACAATCATCCAACTTTGCCTACAAGGCCATGATCACAACATGCTTATAAAGTAAACACCTCCCCACTTTCAAAGCGATGAAACCTCACAATTCTAACATCTACAACATATATATATAAAATACTAAAATCAATCATCTGTTCACAACATCAGCATCATCATAAACCATAGGTCACAATTGCCCATTCAAGGCCAACATCCAAGATAACACAATTGACCATCAATTCCTCATAATTCAATATAGAACAATTCATAAGTCAATATCCAATAACAATCTACACATTAATATCACATTATTAATTCATAATCAATAGACCCACTTTAGACTCAAAAATTAGGATTTCAAGATATGCAAGGGTTCATGGAGTTTTTGATATTAAAACCATCAATATTAACCTAAATCACCATTTGAAATACTTTCATGCAAGACCCCAAGCTTAGAATTAAAATTGGGATTTTTAGTGTTTATGAAAAACATTGAAATCACTTTGATGTGGCTCTTTCATTGAAAGGAGAATCGAAGATAAAATCCCCATACCTTTGTGATTAATTTCCTTAGGAATTTGAAGGAGAAATCAGTAGGAACCCATCCCCTAGCTTGAAGCTTCATCAATGTCTTCCATGGAGTTCTAAAGAGAGAATTTATTTTAGAGGGAAGGTTCAATTGGAATAATGAGGTCTAATTCTAGGTTAAAGAGTTTTAACTAACTTAAAATACCTAAGAATAGGTAAAATAGTCATCTAGGGTCTAATTAGAACGTGGGGTGAATTGGTAAATTCACTCCTCACTTGGCCAAAACTTCGCAGTGAATCATGGCACCAAACGACGGCCACCATTGACGGAACATCAGTGCATTGAAGGACCGTCCTTGTAAGTCATTGTTTGGGACAGAGGCTCAACATTTGGGGGATAAACACCCACAACCAAGTGTGGCTCTACACCCACTTTTGACGGGGCGTTAAACAAGACTTCCAAACACACTGCCTAAGCAGCCTTTTATGACAATGTTTGGGTCTTCTCCAAGGACCCTTAGGGTGGTCCTTGGGGAGTCGTACCTGGACGTTGGGACCTTAAACATGCCTATTAGGATCGTAGGGTCACCACCACTGATTTTAGACTTCATACGACAAATAAAAACATGCAAGACACACTAGAACACACAATCACGGAAACGACTAGTTTTCAAACGTCTTGAACGTCTCTTTGACGTTTGACTTCATACTCAACTAAACTGACCTATAAACTCATTTTCAAACATTTATACAGGTTTATCAACTACTAACATACATGTGAAGCTCAAATTATCCTATTTCATTTTGAGGGGTGTTACAATATCCCCCACTTGGGAACATCCGTCCTCGAATGACACTTAAAACATTATAGAGTAAAGACTCTATGACTAGCAGCCCACAATAAGCATGTAATATCAATACTACAGCACACACACATCAAGGAGGAAAAATCAACTCCACATAAAAATTATACCAGTAAGACTTTCATGCAATTCAAGGAAGTAGGAATAACATCTACCACTCCATATGCACAAAACTTTTCCATTTCTCATTTCTTTGGAGGAACTTCCTTCTCCATAGCATATCATGCTCAGTACAACATTTATAGGCTCACCATACAATTTCTCTCAAAACCATAATCATGCAACATCAAGATCACACCATGGCATGATTTAGGCATCTCATAGAGCAATTTAAACAATTCTTCATAAATGCATATAAATCATGAGGGACATAATCATGGAAACTCATTTATTTACTTATACAAGAATTCAACTAAAATATGCACATCATAATGAGAATATGGAAACTCAATACAGATAAGACTCCAACATGCAATTTGCTACTAAGAACACTTTGTTTTCAAGCTTGAATTAGAATAGAAGGAAAAGATAAGGATATCAACAACCTTACTACTCAACTCATCATCCCCCACTTGGGGTAAACCCATCTAAGGTTATCATCAAACAACAAAAAAATTTACTTACCTTCATTCGTTCCCTTATGCTTGTTAGCTTGAAGCATATAAAAACGGTTCCTATTAGGAGCATTTGGATCCGGGCCATCATGAGCAACTTGATTGGTCTCTTTCCCTTTTGCCTTAACTATAGGGCAATCTCTAATTTTATGACTTTTACTCCCACATCCAAAGCATCCATCCGTATCGTCAAGACACTTGTCCAAATGTTGCTTTCACAAGTAGCACACCTAGGCCTCTCAAAATTAGAACCACCTGCATTCCCTCTTTGAGGCTTAGGGTTAGACACCCTATCATTGTTGACCATTGAAGAATCATGGTTATAGAACCTCTTTTTAGACCTATATTGGTTTTGTTTTTCCGGCCTAGCCCTCTTCATATCTCTATTCAGCCTCCTAAGCTTTGTCTCCTCAAGTTGTTGAGCATAAACCATAAGCCTAGAGATATCCATATCATGATGGAGCATGGTCGTACGACACTCTTCTTCAACCAAACTGGAAACCCCCATCACAAACTTATTCATTCTAGCCCTAGAATTTGCTACCAAGGTAGAGCATACTTAGAGAGTTGGGTAAACTTGAGAGAGTATTCCTTCACCCTCATATTCCCTTGACGAAGGTTCATGAACTCAACCAACTTTTGCTCCCTCAACTCTAAAGGGAAAACCCTATCAAGAAAGGCCGTCTTAAAGACTCCTCAATCTATTGGGTCAGCCCTTATGGGTCACTCATCCCTCCATTGCTCAAACCACGTGTGAGCTACATCCTTGAGTTGGTAATAAGCCAACTTCGACTTCTCCCTAGGATTCACTCCCATTGCATCCACAATCTGAAACACCTCATCTATACAGTTTTGTGGGTCCTCATCTATCTTAGAACAAAAGAAGATAGGAGGGTTCATCCTTGTGAAATCCCTTAACCTTGAGGCCACGGTACTGTCAATAGCATTCACCCTATGCCTGACATATCTATTTGCTTGAGTAGTCATGGCATAGGCTAGGGAGAGAAAAGCCTCTCTAATCTTCCCATTAGTCATATCCGAGGGAACCACCGGAACCACATTCTCTTGCCCACCTACGAGAGCTTAGTCACCTTGCACTCCTTGGGGGAGGAACTCTCCCATCATCTATCTCCTATTCCGCTATCCTTCGGTTAGCCATCGTATTCATATCTTATAAACACAAGAGACAGATTAGGAAAAGGACACTTATAGACCAAACTCTAAGGCGCTCATAGATGTGTTGTGACTAACACAGATGAACTCCCTCTACTAGACGTGGCTTTCGAGACTTTGAACCTAAAAGTATTCTTTAAAACCTTATGCTGTGTTACCATGTTTGTAACGACTCGATAGCACCCCCTAGCTGTTACATGCGTAGTTGACCTCTCGGAGGTCTTATACAAGCCTTAGCATTCATTCATCGCATAGATCATAAAAATCACTAAGAATTTAAAACTTTTATTTAATAAAACCATAAGTCTTCAACATTTGAAACCATCGATACCCAAGCGGAACTACTAAGTCTCTTTAGCCAATCTTAGACAAGAACTGAAGACATAGTAGGGGACACGGCCCTTTACAAATGAAATAAAACTTAAGTGTCTATTACAATGACTATGAAACTTCTAAACATAGTCCTCGAATCTTGAGGACATACCAAAGACTTGGAAAAGTGAAGCAATCCAAGCAACTCCATAGCACAATTCCTCCTTGTTACCACAGCCTACACTTGTAGTGAAATACAAGAAAGGGGTTAGTACAACACACGTACTAAGTATGAGGATATGCAAAACATGTTGAAAAGGACATTGGTTTGGAAGTAATGTTTTCTTGCCATTTTGATAAAATCTCATGAACATCAACTTAATAGGCACCTTACAAGTCACAACCAACAATACAAAGTCATATGATTTAGAATACATCATAAACGCACATAACCCATTTACCTTTACCTTCTTGTCTTAGACCTCTACCTTAAGTAACCCTTAAGCAATACCTTTGTGCAATGTATGGGCAAGGTCCCTTACCATCACCCACACTAAGGAACCACCTTAATGCCACACAAAGTGCACTTACCATGCATACCTCAACCTTCACCAATTAATCACATAAGACATATAGGCATATAAGCCAACAAGTCACTTCATAAAACTAGAACACTCATCAAATGTCATCCAAAGACTCACCTAAGTAAGACATGGTAAGGCAGCCCATAGTACCTCTCCATACCACACCAAAGTGATCCTTAAGGCTACACAAGACAAGCTCCATTCACATTTCAACATAAATCTTTCGTTCCACTTCATGCATTTAAATAACTTCAAGCATTAATGACATAAGATCATCACATACATTCAATTGAACATAAGCACTTAGATTCAATTCATTATGACTCACTCTCACATTAGTATGCTTAAAGACCAATACTTTCATTAATTAGCCCAATAGGACTCATTCATTCATTATCATTACTAAGACACACCAAGATCTCCCTTAAATGTTCACTTGTGCAATGTCTAGATGATGTCCCATTCCATGACCTATCCTAAGTAGTACACCCTTAAGAGACCCTAGTTCATTCATTCATTAATGTGTACGGAAGAGCCTTAACCTACATAGACCATGGAGCTAGACATGGAATCCCGGTAGTAACCCTTACCAGATGTGGGATCCTCACCTGCCTAAGGTAGGGTCATTCTTTTAGCCTTTACGTGGTAGAGACCACTAGCTAGTCCTATGTTGGCACATAGTTAAGGAATAGAAGGATTTATTCTAAGTACTCTCATATCAACTCACGAAGGAGCACCCATCTTAAGGGTTGCTACTAAATACTCAGATCTCACCTAACGAAGGAGTTTCCACCAATATTCATATCCTCTCGGTGGTACACATTACTCCCCCACGGAGTTGGAAATTCATTTCATTCATTCATTTAGGGATAAGGATTTCTACTAAGTATGTTCATCTCAACTCACTAAGGAGTACCCATCTTAGCCCAACATTCATTCATTTAGAGATAAAGATTGCTACTAAGTACCCTCATCTCAACTAGCGAAGGATTACCCATCATAGCCCAACATTCATTCATTTAGGGATAAGGATTGCTACGAAGTACTCTCATCTCAGCTCACTAAGAAGTACTCATCCTAACCCAACATTCATTCATTTAGGAAGCTCTTGGATTCAAAGGTGCGAAAACCTTTCATCTAGGAACCCCATTCAATTAAATAAGTACTTTATGAGATTATCCTTACAATAGACCCAACTTTCATTTATTAGCATTAACTCCCATTCTTTTCATTCATTCTCACATTCTTTCATTCATTCTTTACTAGGTGTGAAAGTAGGTAAACAAAGTCTATCCTATCCTCACCTTCATTACAAGTCATTCAAAGAAGACAACAACCAAGCATAACACACAAAAGTCTCTACACAAGGTCACCTTTCATACTCTTAGACCATACACAAATTCATATAATATAACATTACCTTCACATAATCAAGATTACTCAAAACAACAATCATCCAACTTTGCCTACAAGGCTATGATCACAACATGCTTATAAAGTAAACACCTACCCACTTTCAAAGGGATCAAACCTCACAATTCTAACATCTACAACATATATATATATATATATATATATATAGAATAATAATAAAATCAATAATCTATTCACAACATCATCATCATCATAATCCTTGGGTCAAAATTGCCCATTCAAGGCCAACATCCAATATAACACAATTGACCATCAATTCCTCATAATTCAATATAAAACAATACATAAATCAATAGCACACAACAATCTACACATTAATATCACATTATTAGTTCATAATCAATAGACCCACTTTAGACTCAAAAATTAGGATTTCAAGATATGCAACGATTCATGGAGGTTTTGATATTAAAACCATCAATATTAACCTAAATCATCATTTGAAATACTTTCATGCAAGACCCCAAGCTTAGAATTAAAATGGCGGTTTTTAGTGTTTATGAAAAACATTGAAATCACTTTAATTTGGCTCTTTGATTGAAAGAAGAATAGAGATAAAATCCCCATACCTTTGTGATTAATTTCCTTAGGAATTTGAAGGAGAAATCAGTAGGAACCCATCTCCTGACTTAAAGCTTCATCAATGTCTTCCATGGAGTTGTAGAGATAAAATTTATTTTAGAGGGAAGGTTCAATTGGAATAATGAGGTCTAATTCTTGGTTAAAGAGTATTACCTAACTTAAAATACCCAAGAATAGGAAAAGTAGTCGTCTAGGGTCTAATTAGAACGTAGGGTTAATTGGTAAATTAACCCCTCACTTGGCCGAAAACTTGGCAGTGAAATAGGGCACCAAACGATGGCCACCATTGACGGACCATCAATGCATTGACGGACCATCCTGGTAGGTTGTTGTTTGGAACAGAGGATCAACATTTGGGGGCTAAGCTCCCACAACCAAGTGTGGAGCTATTCCCCCTTTTGACGGGGCGTCAAACAAGACTGCCAAACACACTGCCTAGGCAGCCATTTATGTCAACATTGGGTCCTCTCCAAGGACACTAAGGGTGGGCCTTGGGGAGTCGTACCCAGACGTTGGGACCCTAAACATGTTTATTATGATAGTAGCGTCACCACCACAAATTTTAGACTTCATACGATAAATAAAAACATGCAAGACACACTAGAACAAACTAGCACGCAAACGACTAGTTTTCGAACGTCTCTTTGATATTTGACTTCAAACTCAACTAAACTAACCTATAAAATCATTTTCAAACATTTATACAAGTTTATCAACTACTAACACGCGTGTGAAGCTCTAATTATCCTATTTCATTTTGAGGGGTGTTACAATATCCCCCACTTGGGAACATTCGTCCTCGAATGACACTTCAAACATTATAGAGTAAAGACTCTAGAACTAGTAGCCCACAACAAGCATGTAATATCATTACTACAACACACATAAATGAGGAAACATCAACACCACGTAAAAAGCATTACGACAATACTTTCATGCACTTCAAGGAAGTACGAATAAAATCTACCACTCAATATGCACAAAACTTTACCATTTCTCATTTCTTTGGAGGAACTTCCTTCTCCAAAGCATATCATTCTCATTACAACATTGATAGGCTCACCATACAATTTCTCTCAAAACCATAATCATGCAACATCAAGATCACACCATGGCATGATCAACTAGGCATTTCATGGAGCAATTTAAAGAATTCTTCATAAATGCATATAAATCATGAGGGACATAATCATGAAAACTCATTTATTTACTTAAAAAAGAATTCAACTAAAATATGCACATCATAAGGAGAATATGGAAACTCAATTTACCTAAGACTCCAACATGCAACATGCTACTAAGAAATCTTTGTTTTCAAGCTTGAAGTAGAATAGAAGGAAAAGATAAGGATATCAACAATCTTAATCCTTAACTCATCATCCCCTAATTGGGGTAAACCCATCTAAGGTTATCATCAAACAACAAAGAAATTTACTTACCTTAATTTGTTCCCTTGTCCTTGTTAGCTTGAAGTATATTGAAACAGCTCCTCTTAGTATCATTTGGATCCAGGCCATCATGAGCAACTTGATTGGTCTCTTTCCCTTTTGCCTTAAGTGTAGGGCAATCTCTCATCTTATGACCCTTCCACATCCGAAGCATCCATCCGTATCAGCAAGACACTTGCCCAAATATTGCTTTCCACAAGTAGAACACCTAGGCCTCTCAAAATTACAACCACCTCCATTCCCTCTTTGAGGTTTAGGGTTAGACACCCTATCATTGTTGACCATTGAAGAATCTTGGTTATAGAGCCTCTTCTTAGACCTAGATTTTTTTTGTTCATCCGGCCTAGCCCTCTTCATATATCTATTCATCCTCATAAGCTTTGTCTCCTCAAGTTGTTGAGCATAAACCATAAGCCTAGAGATATCCATATCATGATGGAGCATGTACATACGACACTCTTCTTCAACCAAATCAGAAATCACCATCACAAACTTATTCATGCTAGCCCTAGAATTTGCTACCAAGGTAGGAGCATACTTAGAGAGTTAGGTAAACTTGAGAGAGTATTCCTTCACACTCATATTCCCTTGACGTAGGTTCATGAACTCAACCAACTTTTGATCCCTCAACTCTTACGGGAAAAACCTATCAAAAAAGGCCGCCTTAAACACTCTCCAATCTATTGGGTCAACCCCTATGGGTCACTCATCCCTCTATTGCTGAAACCACACTTGAGCTACATCTTTGAATTGGTTGGAAGCCAACTCCGCCTTCTCCCTAGGAGTCACTTACATTGCATCCATATTCATAAAACCTCATCTATAAAATTTTGTGGGTCCTCATCTACCTTAGAACCAAAGAAGGTAGGAGGGTTCATCCTTCTGAAATCCCTTAATCTTGAGGCCACGGTACTCTCAATAGCATTCACCCTAGGCCTCACATCTCTATTGTCTATTTCCTTGAGTAGTCACAGTACGGGCCAGGGAGAGAAAAGCCTCTCTAATCTCCCCATTAGTCATATCTGGGGGAACCACCAGAACCACATTCTTTTGCCCACCTAAAGGAGTTTGGTCACCTTGCACTCCTTCGGGAGGAACTCTCCCATCATCTATCTCATTTTCCGCTCTCCTCTGATTAGCCCTTGTATTCATATCCTATAAACACAAGAGACTTATTAGGGAAAGGACATTTATAGAACAAACTCTACGGCACGACATCAAGAATAATTAAAGAAAGTGAAACTTCTATCGTCTTATAGCCTCTCACTCATAGATATGTCGCTACTCACACTGATGAACTCTCTCTACTAGACGTGGCTTTTGAGGCTTCGAACCTAAAAGTAATCTTTAAAATCTTATGCTTTGATACCAAGTTTGTAACGACCTGAGAGCACCCCCTAGTCGTTACATGCGTATTCGACCTCTCGGAGGTATTATACAACCTTAGCATTCATTCATCGCATAGATCATAAACATCACTAAGAATTTAAAACTTTTATTCAATAAAACCATAAGACTTCAAGAGTCCTCAACACTTGAAAACCTCAAGACGCAAGCGGAACTACAAAGTCTTTTTAGCCAATCTTAGACAAGAACTTAAGACGTAGTAAGAGACACGGCCCTTTACAAATGAAATGAAACTTAAGTGTCTATTACAATGACTAAGAAACTTCTAAACATAGTCCTCAAATCTTGAGGACACACCAAAGATTTGGAAAAGTGAAGCAATCCATGCAACTCCCAATCACAATCTCCTCCTATTTACCACAATCTACACTTGTAGTAAAATAGAAGAAAGAGGTTAGTACAACACACGTACTAAATATGAGGATATGCAAAACATGCTAAAAAGGACATTTGTTTGGAAGTTATGCTTTCATGCCATTTTGATAAAATCTAATGAACATCAACTTAATAGGCACCTTACATGTCACAGCCAACAATACAAAGTCATATGCTTCACAATACATCATAAACATACATAACACATTTACCTTTGCCTTCTTGCCTTGGACCTCCATCTTAAGTAACCCTGAAGATATACCTTTGTGCAATGTATGGGCAACGTCCCATACCATCACCCACACTAAGGCACAACCTTAAGGTCACCCAAAGTGCACTTACCATGTATACCTCAACCTTCACCAATTAATCACATAGGACATATAAGCACATAAGCCAACAAGTAACTTCATAAAAGTAGAACACTCATCAAATGTAATCCCAAGACTCACCTAAGTATGACATGGTGAGGTAGCCCATACTACCTCTCCATACCACACCCAGGTGATCCTTAAGGCTACACAAGACAAGCTCCATTCACATCTCAACATAAATCGTTTGTTCAACTTAATGCATTTAGACAACATCATTCATTAATGACATAAGATAATCACATACATTCAATTCAACATAAGCACTTACATTCAATTCATTATGACTCACTTTCATATTAGCATACTCAAAGACCAACACTTTCATTGATTAGCCCAATAAGACTTATTCACTCATTATCATTACTAATACACACTAAGATCTCCCTTAAATGTCTACTTATGCAATGTCTAGATGATGTCCAATTTCACCACCTATACAAAGTAGTACACCCTTAAGACACCCTAGTTGATTCATTCATTATTGTGGGGGAAGAGCTTTAACCGACATAGACCATGGAGCTTTACATCGAATCCCGGTAGTAACCCTTACCGGATGAGGGATCCCCACTTGCCTAAGGTAACGTAATTCTTTCATCCTTTACAATGTAGAGCCCACTAGCTAGTCCTATGTGGGCACATAGTTAAGGGATAAAAGGATTGCTTCTAAGTACTCCCATCTCAACTTACGAAGGAGCACCCATCTTAAGGGTTGCTATTAAATACTCACATCTCAACTAACGAAGGAGTATCCACCCATTTTCATATCCTCTCGGTGTTAGACATTACTCCTCCACGGAGTTGGACATTTATTTCATTCATTCATTTAGGGATAAGAATTTCTACTAAGTACTTTCATCTTAACTCATGAAGGAGTACGCATCCTAGCCCAATATTCATTCATTTAGGGATAAGGATTGTTACTAAGTA
Organism: Solanum gracilifrons; assembly: GCA_029582605.1. Lineage (NCBI taxonomy): Eukaryota > Viridiplantae > Streptophyta > Magnoliopsida > Solanales > Solanaceae > Solanum > Solanum gracilifrons. The sequence goes on from JAJOOH010004192.1 coordinate 61,022, forward strand.
CTCTCATCTCAACTCACGAAGGATTAGTTATCCTAACACAACAATCATTCATTTAGGAATCTCTTGGATTCAAAGGTGAGAAAACCTTTCATCTAGGAACCCCATTCATTTAAAGGAGTACTTTATGAGACTATCCTTACAATAGACCCCACTTTTATTAAATAGCATTAACTCTTATTCTTTTCATTCATTCTCACATTCTTTCATCCATTCTTAACTAGGTGTGAGAGTAGGTAAACATAGTATATCCTAACCTCACCTTCATTATAAGTCATTTAAAGAAGACAACAACCAAGCATAACACATAAAGTCTCTACACAAGGTAACCTTTCATACTCTTAGACCATACACAAATTCACATCATATCACATTACCTTCATATAATCAACATTTATCAAAACAACAATCCTCCAAATTTGCCTACAAGGCCATGATCACAACATGCTTATAAAGTAAACAGCTCCCCACTTTCAAAGGGATCAAACTTCAGAATTCTAACATCTACAACATATATATACCTTAGGTCACAATTGCCCATTCAAGGCCAACATCCAATATAACACAATTGACCATCAATTCCTCATAATTCAATTTAGAACAATACATGAATCAATAGCCCATAACAATCTGCATATTAATATCGCATTATTAGGTCATATTCAATAGACCCACTTTAGACCCAAAAATTAGGATTTCAAGATATGCAAGGGTTCATGGAGTTTTTGATATTAAAACCAACAATATTAACAAAATCATCATTTGAAATACATTCATACAAGAACCCAAGTTTAGAATTGAAATTGGGGTTTTCAGTGTTTATGAAAAAACATTGAAATCACTTTGATTTGACTCTTTGATTGAAAGGAGAATCAAAGATAAAATCTGACATTTGTGATTAATTTCCTTAGGAATTTGAAGGAGAAATCTGTAGGAACCCATCCCCTAGCTTGACGCTTTATCAATGTCTTCCATGGAGTTCTAGATAGAGAATTTATTTTAGAGGGAACGTTCAATTGGAACAATGAGGTCTAATTCTAGGTTAAAGAGTTTTAACTAACTTGAAATACCCAAGAATAGGTAAAATAGTCGTCTTGGGTTTAATTAGAAAGTGGGGTGAATTTACCAATTCACCCCTCACTTGGCCGAAACTTGGCAATAAAACATGGAACCAAACGACAGCCACCATTGACGGACCGTCCTGGTAGGTCGTTGTTTGGGACAGAGGCTCAACATTTGGGGTCTAAGCTCCCACAACCAAGTGTGGAGCTACGCCCCCTTTTGATGGGGCTTCAAACAAGACTGCAAAACACACTGCCTAGGCAGCCTTTTATGCCAACGTTTGGGTCCTCTCCAAGGACCCTTAAGGTGGTCCTTGGGGAGTCGTACCCAGATGTTGGGACCCTAAACATGTCTATTAGGATAGTAGGGTCACCACCACTTATATTTGACTTCATACGACACATAAAAACATGCAAGACATACTAGAACACACTAGCACGCAAACGACTAGATTTCGAATGTCTTGAACATCTATTTGACGTTTGACATCAAACTCAGCTAAACTGACCTATAAACTAATGTTCAAATACTTATACAAGTTTATCAACTACTAACACACATGCGAAGCTCTAATTATCCTATTTCATTTTGAGAGGTGTTACACAACAATTTGCTTTTTATCTGTTGTTGTATCAATGATATAGAAAAAATTTAAAAAACCGTTGTGTCACTAATAAATTGTGAAATTTGGTAACTGTTGTATTACTAAAACAACAAATTTAAAAAATTATTGTATTACTTTTACAAAGCGATTTTCATAAGTTGTTGATTGACTATCTATTATAGGATCATAGGGATGTTTGCTTCAATCTTTAAACATGGTATTAGATGTTTGATACTTCTCTTAATGGGTGAGCACATGAATGATATCTTAAAATTTGGGACTTAGTTTTAAAAAACTCTAAAAGCTCTAAATTCACTCACAAAACTTTAACTTTTAATCATTTGAATTCTATTTATTTACTTTCTTTCTTAATTGTGTCTATCCTATTAATTTTACTTATTTTTCCTTGGTAGTATCATCAGCATTTAAAAACATTTGTTGAGGATTCAAGGTTTGATTCGGAATAGCACAAGTGTCATGACTAGGTAAGAAACTTTTATCATCTCAAAACACATGATTCTGATAACTTACTCGTGACTTTTAAAAGTTATTTGTGAAGTATTTAATGATTGTTACTCAAAGATTAAATATTGATACCTTCTTCTAGGAATTCGAATATCCCTTCCAAGGATTGGATGAATTTAGGTATAGCAAAGAGTATATTGATGGTGTTTAATCATTACTAATTTTTTCTTACTTTAATGGAGATCCTCAAGGAGAGGAAATTTAGTGTCCATGTGTAAAATGTTGTAATATTCATTGGACTCGAAGGAATGTAGTGTATGATCATCTAATATGCTATTGATTTGTTAAAGGCTATACTAGATGGATCAATCACGGGGAATGGGATATCAAGTTGAATGTTGACGATGATATGGATTACTCACGTGATGATATTGATGGGTTGTTGAATGATCAATTTAGAGATGTTGCAAAGGCTGAAGGAGTTTATGATGGTCCAAATGAAGATGCCAAGAAATTCTAAAACTTAGTTGAAGAGGCAAGTGAAGAATTATATCCTGGTTGTACATGATTCTCTAAATTATCATTCACATTTTGTTTATATTTGTTGAAGTGTATACATGGATGGAGCAATGAATCGTTCACTTCTCTTTTAGAGTTATTAAAAGAGTCGATTCCCGAGTTGAACATTCCTCCTTCATACAATAAAACAAAGTCTATGGTTAAGAATCTTGATCTTGATTATGAGAAAATTGATGCATGTCCCAATGATTGCATGTTGTTCAGGAATGATCATAAGGATGATGAATTTTGTCATACTTATGGAGCTTCATGATATATTAATCTCTTGAAGTTGATAGTGAGCTTGAGCCTTCAAAAAAACAACATCAAGTTTCAGGAAAGACTTTTAGACACTTTCCATTAGTTCCTAGACTCAAAAGGCAATTTAAGTTCTCAAAGATGACAAATTCTTTGAGGTGGCATGACGAGGAGCGTTCTAAAGATGGAAAGTTAAGGCATCCCGCTGATGGTCTAGCATGGAAACATTTTGGTAGGTTGCATCCAAATTTCGCACTAAATTGTCGCAATGTGTTACTTGACTTGTCAAGTGATGGATTCAATCCATTTCGAACCATGAGTATATCACATAGCACATGGCCAGTTATGTTGATGGTGTATAATCTGCCGCGTTGGATGTGCATGAAATCTGAATATTCTATACTTCCTTTACTTATACTGGGCCGCGATCACCTGGAAATGATATTGATATTTACTTACAACCATTGATAGATGAGTTAAAATTATTATGCGATTCTGGAGTTGAAACATATGATGCTTCAAGAAATCAAATTTTCAAATGCGAGCAGCTCTTATGTGGACAATCAATGACTTTCCTATATATGCTATGTTATCTGGTTGGAGTACAAAATGAAAGTTTGCTTGCTCTTTTTGTAACTATGGCACTAATTCTCATTATCTTAAACATAGTCGGAAAATGTGTTATATGGATCATCGTGTCTTTCTACCAATGGATCATCCATTGAGATCTAACAAAAGATCTTTCAATGGAAAAACTGATTTCAGGCCTCCTCAACCTTTCTTAAATGGAACTGATGTGCTTAATAGGTTACATGATTTTGAAAATGTGTTTGGAAAGAAGAGAACGAGATCAAATGATGGCAGATCAAAATAATCCTCTAGAACCTCCCTTTCTTTGGTCCATTTAATTATCAGTTAATTTTGTGCTTTAGGTCACTTGTATATTTAATTATGTGATTATTGAATATATGCAAATAAAAATTATTATTCTTAAAAATAAAAAATTGTGCCTACAAAATTCTACACAACATTGCCAAACTTCAAAAGGGTTGTTGTAGGACGTCCAATGTTATCTTCTACATAAGAAAAGATACACTTTATAAGTGTTGCTTTAGATGAGATATAAAAGGCAACACTTTTTAAGTGTGACCAATAACAAAGCGAAGGCAATGCTTTTAAGTGTAGTATAATAAAAAAAAGGTGTCTCTAATGCATCACTACAAAGTGTGCTCTTATACCTCTTTGGCTACGCTTTATAAGTGTAGTTGTAATGGTGATATTTAAAAAGTGTTGCCTAATGTCAAAGGTTACGCTTCTTTTGGCCACAAAGCATTGCTTAAAGTCCAAAAGTATAGCCTTTTATCAAAGGACACATTTTTTGCTAGTTTAGGCTACACTTTATTGGGGTGGCTGTAGGCCTAAAATGGTGTACTGTGTAAGGAAATACCATATATAAAATAAGAGTTCAAATGAAACCAAGCATCAATATATATGTGCATAAATCAGAACAGAAGACCACCTTTGTTAACTTTTGTGGGATCATGTATGTTACATTTTTGTCTTTACCTTTCTGTGTATGTGATACGAATGGCCAACTGATCAGTGGTAGAAGAGGATGACCCATGCTAAGCATTTTGACCTCTGGGATATGCTCCTTATAATTACACAAATTGGGATCGGTCCATGCTAGGCTTTCGCCCCTGAACTGCCACCCTTCTATACCAATTGGGATCGGCCCATGCTAGGCTTTCGCCCCTGAGCTGCCACCCTTAATTATATAGATTTCTTTACTTAGATTCTTTAATCTTTGAGATTGTTGTTTTGGTGGTCATAATCATTTTCAAAATTTGGAAGTACGGGCCAGCAGTAAAAGACATGAAAATAACACTTCAAGGTAGTAATAATGACATAAGGAGCTATGCAACATCAATGTATTACGTGTGACCTTAAATGATACAATTGACTTCAACTGACTAAGAGGAGGATTCACCAAACTTGCTTTTTGTAATTACCATTTACATACCAGCACATAGGAGGATAATTACACAAGTATTGAGTAGTGAACATATAATGAAGTAATTATATACACTAAGGAGAGGGGGAAATATTGTTAGCTATTTAGAGATCGTACGCTGCCACTATATTTCCTTTACTAGGAATAGAACTTAGGAAATTCACTTATTGATATTAATTGCAAGTATCAGATTATATGCCGAAGAATATTGAATCGAATAGCCTTACATACCTTATCTTCTGACCAATACAACTATCACGATTTAGCCTCCCCTTCCAGGTTTTAATCTACAATATAAGTCATGATAAACTTAAATTAGCAGCTATCACACGGTGCATCTCGTAAAATAGTAGTTAACTTGACGGATAATGAGCCCATACAACCCTTAAAACAATGTGTATCACCACCCCTCCTTCTCTTCCCAATACATACATTATATATCCGTTTCCAAGATTACCCAAATTGCACGAACAACAATACACATAAAACAACCTCACATGTTCTTTATCATACAACCACTTTTTGAACTCACCAAACCCTTGAGTTCTTTATGATAGCACATCCATAATTCCTCACTCAAACTCATACATAAGGAGAAAGAAAATGGAGCAGTCACCTTACCTCAATTTCTGCAACTTCTCCTTATAAGTTGAATTCCTCTAGAACTTAAACTTCCCTTCACACTTAAACCAAAGAAGAAGAGAAAAGTATCTTAGTAATTAAGGAAAGTGAGTAGTAGCTTGTGGGAACTTCTGCCTTGTACTTGTAATTAAGCATGAATAACATGTTTTCTAGTCTTTCATGGGAGAATTAAGCTAAATCCATAAGTGTTTCTCTTACCTTGTTTTGCAGATATGAGGGTTTCTTCAAGAACCCTTGAAGGAATTTTTGGCTGCTCTTGAGATATAAGAGAGATATAGCTGAAGTAAATTATGAATTTTGTGTGTTAAAATAAGTGAAAAGATCAGGTCATATTGGGTTTATATGGAGCCTTCTTGACCATTAAAATAATCCTCTAGAACCTCCCTTTTGTTTATCTTAGTTTAGGCCTCAAGTGAGTCCATTAGCATAGGCCCAATTCTGATCCATAAACCTTGGCCCTTTTAACTAGATCCATATAACTCAAGTAGGTGATGCACCTACTTGGTCCTTTGGACTGGTCAATAAGTCAAAGTAGGTGATGCACCTACTTGTCATCTACTAGCTTAGTTAAGTTGAGCAAGCAGCTCACCTATTTTATTCCATTTTTTAAATATTAATCCTTTTTGCTTTAACTTAGCACTTAACTTTCAACTTTAACCTTAATTATCACCTTACTATCTTGAGTTTAAATACTCCCGTTGGAGTTAACTTGCAGTACATATGTTGAAACGTGCAAGGCATCACATCACCTTCTGAGCTAGTTAAAACCAACGCTAAGCATATAAGAAACATGGTCCCTCACCTATACTATAAGGCTATGTCAAGTATCACAATAATAGAACAAGCATATGCATAATACGGGCTGTTACATCCTTCCCCCCTTAAAACATTCCTCCTTGAATGTTAGCTTGTTTATCCAGCCCAAATAAGTTCAAGCCTAAGTTAGTACTACTATTAATCACATTGAACATATAGTATACTTACATCTTAATGCCTCAACTCAACATTTTCATCTTTTTCATCGATCTGGAAGAGATGAGGATGCTTCAGTTTCATTGTTTATTCGGCTTCCCATGTAACTTCTTCTACTTGTTGGTTCCTTTATAATGCTTTTACAGAAGCTACTTCTTTATTTCTTAACTTCCTAACTTGTCGATCCAGAATAGCAAGGGGTACTTCTTCATAAGTGAGATCTCTCGTAACTTGTACATCTTTAGTAGGAGTAATAAGAGATGGGTCACCTACACATTTTCGAAGCATTGAGACATGAAACACCGGATGAACGGTTGAAAGCTCTTAAGGTAGCTCTAACTCATACGCAACTTGGCCAATTCTTCTGATAATATTATATGGCCCTATATTGCGTGAGCTCAACTTTTCCTTTTTACCAAACCTGATTACCCCATTCATTGGTGATACCCTCAAGAACACCCAATCCCTTATAGAAAATTCTAGTCCTCTACTTCTAACATCCGTATATGATTTATGTCGACTTTGAGCTGTTTCTAGCCGCTGCTGTATCACTTTGACTTTTTTCGTAGCTTGATGAACAAGGTCTGGCTCAAATATGGCAGTTTCCCCTATTTCGAACCAGCCAATCAGGGATCTACATTTTCTACCATACAAAGCTTCATAAGGTGCCATTTTAATACTTGAATGGTAGCTATTGTTATAAGCTAATTCAATAAGTGGTAAATGATCATCCCATCTACCCTTGAAGTCTAATACAGAAGCTCGCAGCATATCCTCAATTGTTTGAATTGTACGCTCTGCCTGACCGTCTGTTTGGGGGTGAAAGGTTGTACTTAAATTCAATTGTGTTCCCAAACTCTTCTGAAACGACTTCCAAAAATTTGCAGTGATGTCACGACCCGAGAGCACCCCTAGTCGTAACCGGCGTACTCGACCTCGAAGAGGTCTAATACAAGCCTCTTAGCATTCATTCATCGCATAGACACTAAAACCATAAGGAATTTAAATCTTTCTTTACCAAGAAAACAATGCATAAAAAAAAAGCAAGAAGACTTTCTAGACTTTATACATGATGTCTCAAAACCATCTAATACTTTAGAGTAAAAATTTCAGGACTAATCCCGTACACAACTTAAACAATACTAAAAAGACATAGAAGAACATATTGGGTATTGTCCTCGAATCTATGAGGACTCACCAAGTCTTCTTCTTCAACACTTAGAAACCTATCAAAGCCATGACATGTCATCATCTCCAAATCCCTACACTTTAGTCCAAAAAGGGAAAGAAAGGGGTTAGCACATTTAAGTACTAAGTATGGAGACCATGCAAAAACATGCCAAAAAGGACATTTTCAAGGAAGTAATGCTTTCATATCATTTGATAAAACCTTTCCTTTACAAGTACAAGAGACATAATACAAGTCAACATTAACATATAAGACCATAGCCAAGCACACACATACTTAACATAAGTCCATATACAACCCA
>JAJOOH010004193.1:0-36511 GCA_029582605.1 Solanum gracilifrons
TCAGGAAGGAATTCTAATGGTTTCATCAGCTCCGAAATTGCTTAAAAAGGCTAGAAGCATGGTCGGAACGAGTCCCGAGGTCTTCGGTGTGAGTATGGAACCATTTAGCGTTTTAGCCTTTGAAATTAGGCCTAAGGTTGACTTTGGTCAACATACTTGGAAAACGCGCTCGGTTGATAATTCTGTTAGTGCAGTTAGTTCAATAATGTCGTGTTTGGTCAAGAACGACCCTTCGTTCGCTTCCTGAGGCTTCAGATCTAATCTCGAGGCCCGTTGTAGAATTTGGTTAAAAATGGCATTTGGGTGTGGGACCCACTTTCATTCAAAATGACCTCATATGGAAATTCTGACTGCGCCATTGAGTCTGGAACGTCAAATTTAGTAGGATAGCTTTGTCCATTTGCACGGACGGGATTCTGAACGAATTCTGAGCGGAGACTTTAAAAGAATAGGGAAAGCTAAAATCTGGTGCAGCCCTTTTAGCGACTACATTTTGTTCTTTTAACGACCAGAGTTTGACTTTTTAGCAAAAAGATTCGTCTTTTAAAAGCACCATTTCATCTTTATGCCCTCATTTTCAAATTGCGATATCTTGAACTATAAAGCTTCAAATTGAGTGATTCGAAGCTCTAAATTGTGCGGTTTTTCCATGGGAACGCATTGGTGTGATCAGGAAGTTCTTAGGAAGCTTAGTTTGAGGCGTTTTCTTGGTTTTAGCTGCTGCCCTCTGATTTAATGTTTCAAGCATACCTCATCAAATTATAGGTGTCAATGATCGTTAGTTAGTATAAAACCCAACAAATTAGTTGGGGTCAAATCCCACAAGGAGCGGTTCATGTTTAAATTCAATTAGAAAGTGCAAACGTGGTGTAATCAGCCATAGGAATAGAAATTATTGTAAAAGACACGAATCAAATTAAAGGGGTGACATGAATGTTTGATGGAGGTTTTGGTTTTCAATTATCAACTACAAAGCAATCACAAAAACCTTTGAAATAACAATAGGGAGTGGGATTCTTAGGATGTGATCAATTATAGGCATATTTTGATATACGGGTAATTGAAACTAATAGTAAGCATCTATATATCAACAACTAATCTAGACAATAAGGAAGATATCCTTCTCTCGAACAACCATCCCGAATCAGGTGATTTCTTTCGAATATCAACAAGCATTACAATGAAGAACATCCCACTCCTTAATTCATCCACTCTTTCGAGCTAGAAGGGTAGGATTAGGTTAAGCATTCACTCTCTCGAGCTAAACCCAGCTCAACCCCATATCTACAAATCATTAATCAATAATCTTAGTTCTTAAACCTCTCGAGTGAGCGAGAGAAGAACACAAAATTAGAATTGCATTTGCAACTACAATTAATAAATTAAACCACAATTAATGATTAAACTCACTTCAATTTAACATTTAGACTAGTAATTAATCAATACCCATAAACTAATTCAACCCATAATCACATGATCACACTCCAAGAATTGGGGATTTAGCAAAACATCATAAAAGAGTAAAAACGATTACCGAATCGATTAGCCATCAACTAGGTTAGAGAGACTTGGTCTTTAAAATGCTGAATTTGCAGAATATTCACAACCCACTTCCAAAATCTCCAAATTGAATCTCTAAAATTCATCAAAACTATGAAAAACTACAAAGAAAAGTGTTCAGAAGTAATTTTAGCCTTCGTCCACTCTCTCCAACATACTAAAATGAATGTTCAAAATCTAATTTATAGTCGCTAAAATTAAGCCACAAAGGGCAGTTTGGCGAAGTAAGTCGGGCTCGCCAAACTACTCGGCAAACCTCCATTGATCTCTTCCTTCGCCTTTTCGCCTTGGCACTCAAGATCCTCAACTTCTGTAACTTTGGGTGATCTCTCTTTGCATCGCCGAACTACTCGGCAATTCACCGACTGCTCTTTTTTTGTTGCCAACTTGGTTTCTTCCCTAAGGACTCGTACACTGGAACTTTAGGCGGTCAAGCTAGCCACTCAGCGATTCTTCAGTTTGTTTTGTTCCTTTTTGCCTATTAGTGTCCTTTCTTTATTCTTCAATCCATATACCATAAATAAAGGATTTAACATCAGTTTATGACACAAAATTAAACATTTGAGGACACTAAATCTGTATAAACAAATCCCCAAATGAGTCCAAATCTCAAACTCATTAAACTCCTCTTGACTCTTCTCCTTAATGGACGTTTTGATTTCATGAGCTATAGAGCTTCGATTGAGGTGATTCAAAGTCCTGGGTGTTCGTGTGGATTGTGGGTTCATTGTGGAGTTCTTGGAGAAGTGTGAAGATCAACATTTTGAGTTAAATTCTGCCACAAAAGGGCTGCCCTCTTTTTGATTTTTCCCCATAAACCGAATTGTAGTTGCATGATCAAATTTCTTTCGTTCTGATCCTTGAATTGTTCCCCATTTGGGGGTACAAGTTACATATTGCATTTATACCCTTTTTGCGGTGTCATATTTGGTATTCCTAATGTGGGTCCCACAATCCCATTTCAGGCCCGATGTTGTGTCCTACCCCAAAAATTATGATTTTTACATCAGAATGCTCATATTAATGTTGTGATTCTATTTTTAATAGCGTGAAAGCATTTTGAGGTCATACGCAATGGAAAGGGTCCGACTAGGTGATTTAGAACGCGTGTGGTCAGCCTACAAGTAGGCTACGACTTACCTCTCCTAAGATTGAGCATGATTTAGCATTTGTATGTTGATTTGTGTGATTTTGGGGGTAATTGGTGGTTGGGCATGCTAAATTCTTAGAAACCATGACTTAGGCTCTAATTTCGGGTACTACGGGATAGTGAAGCATGTCTAATGTATTTATTGATCATATGTACATTGTGGTCCGCCTTTGTTATGGCTTGTCTGTATATTTGAAAGAATGTTTTGGCCTTAGTTTAGGCTTAGACTAGTGATTGCCATAGACTTGGGTATTTTAGAGCCGTTAGGCCTTGAAACCTCTTTGACGTTTCTTCAGATGGCTTAGCTCTTGTAGACTGATATAGCAGACTTGAGTTTGATAGTTTGGGCCATAGCCTGGTAGTAACACCACTCTTGGAACCTTGTATCCATAATTTCTTATCCCTTCATTCTGATGTGTTCGAATTCTTGGTTTGAAAGCTAATCAAAGATTCTTGTTGGATACGATTCGTGCTAAAGTGATTTATTGATAGCACTTGGTTTGGGGGTACTCCCTATGCCACTCAGTTGAAAGCTAATCCTATTTCTAACCGACTTGCCTCTACTCGTGGTTCATGTCCCCAATTAACTCCACTGGGCGGGGTTCAAGTCCTTGCCTTGGTATATATCGATGTCGTTCAAGTCCACCGCAACTTTTAGCCTTGGTTCAAGTCTCTAGCTACCTTAATCTCAGTTCAAGTCCTTGGTCATATTTTATGTGCTTCAAGTCCATGATTATCCTTAACTTCGGTTCAAATTCTTGGCAATATTTTATGTGGTTCAAGTCCACGATTATCCTTAGCCTTTGTTGAAGTCCTCGTTACTCCAAATCTTGGTTCAAGTACTTGATCCTTTTTCTTCATTCGGTTCAAGTCCTTATTTTCGTATTAGCTCTGGGTAAGGTTCGGCCACATAGATTAGTTCGGTTCAAGTTCAGAAAGTCGTGGTAATCTTCGAAACATCATCGGATTCTGTTCCATTATTTCAACTCTCCCTTCTTTGCACCTATCGAGCTTATGGAAGTGCGTTCGGGTTTTACTTTTAAATTGTGCACGAGAATACCCGTCGGGTTTATGGGAGCCCGGTCGCATTTAATTATCTAATCTCCTTCTCTTTGTGAGTAAGCTCGTGTACATACCTATTAGGTGTTCCCTCCTGCTTATTTCTGTTAGTATGTTTGATTCTCGCATTTCATATTACTTTTGTTTTTCTTGCTCAGTCGGACTATGATGCATATTGGGTACCTATTGTTTTTGTACTCATACTACACTTTGCATCTGTTTTCGTTATGCAGGTCTGAGCACCAGCTATCACCGTTGATTTAGAGCCAGTTAAAGGCATATTATGAGGCCAGGGTGACCATATGGAATCCTGTATTTGCCCGTGTCCTTCTGTATTTATATATTGACGTGTCTTTTGCATTTTCAGACAGTGTTTTTTTTGTGGTTCACTTTTGGGACTTGTACTCATTTTGTTAGTAGCTTTGTACTTTTGACTTTAAGGTTCTGTGAGGGATCTTTTATTTTTATATAGTTTTTGCTTGCTTTCGCCCTTCCATTTGTGATTCATGTTGTTATTATTATTATATTGTTGGGTTTAGATTTCTACCCTCAAACCCATTACTAGCTATTTCGGGATATGGGGTGGGTTATAGTAGGCTCCATTATAACTCGAGGAATCGAGTCGTGACATGTTGGTATCACAGGCCTAGGTTCATTAGTCTTACTTGTACATAACTATAGACTAGTATAGTCCTGTGGATCGGTGCGGAGAAGTCTGTGGCTTATCTTCGGGAAACTACAAGATGTCTTTAGGAAGATTCCCTGTTTTGTATCATTTTCGAGCATCATATGTCTAAATTGGTTTCATGGAATCTAATTTTCTTCACTCTTTCACATGATAGATCACACGCGCACAAGAGCGGCTGGTAATGATGCACTTGAGCCCGCAAATCCCCAGCTAGGTGTAGAGGCTGACCTAGAGGTCAAGGAAGGGCTAAAACACAAAGCTCAAGATAAAGAGAGGACTCCGAAGCTAGAAACGGAGCCTCACGTAGAGCATGTTCCTCCTCTACTAGTGGGATCGGGACCAACCCAGCCACCACCTGCCGTTCCTAACCTACAGGAGATACTTGCCCAGACTTTAGCAGCCATAGGGGGTATATATCAACAGGCCCCAGCCCCACCTCTAGTTCCCGCATGGAAGGGTCAGCCTGCGCCACTGGCTCCATAGGTTTAGCAGTGCTTTCCCCGCCTAATATTTTAGATGGGGTCATGCCACTACGAGAGTAGGAGATGCTCAGGTGTTTATAAGATTGTCACATCCGAGGTTTTTTGGGGCTGTTGGAGAGGATTTCCATACTTTGGATCTGGTAGAGGCAAGAGGGGCTAACTTTACTGCTTATCAGCTAGAAACAGACAGTGGTGGCATTCTTACTTTGAGACCAGGCCATCTGGGTCCCATCGATATCTTGGGAAAAGTTCTCTGAGGCATTCTTGGACTGATTTATCACGTGAAGAGTATGAGATCCGTTTCGTGATGGATTTTTGAGTTTTGAGCAGGGCTCCATGACTATGTCTCAATATGAGGCCAGATTCCAAGAGCTCTCATGTCATGCTACTATGATCTTGGCGACAAAGGAGGAAAAGTTTCAGTTTTTTAGAGGATTGAGGTTGTAGCTACGCATAGAGACTCAGCCCATGGTTTCAATGGGCCATTACTTTTTTGATATTGTGCGGCATGCTCGGACCCTTGAGCAGATCCGTCGCAAGGCCCAATGGGGCAGCGACAAGAGGACCAGACAGGATGATAGTCACAGGGGGAACCATTTCATGCCTATAAACTCATATGAAAGGCTCCGCTAGAGGTTCCAACAGGGTCTATCCAGTCTCCCATTCCAGGCATCCTTTCATGCTACATAGGGTGACAGAGCACCATCAAGGTGCACTACAAGAAAAACTACCTATAAGGAAGGGAAATCTCATCGCTAAATGTCAAGATCTGATCGCAAATGGGCATATTACGATGGGACAGTGCTAGTCGCCACCCGTCCTAAAAGTCTTCTTCGCTAAAGATTAATTGGGATGGGTTCCTTTAACTGGTCGCCAAATGTCATTAGAGACAACAACTTATATAGTCGCTAGCATACTTTTAGGGACCATAAATACTATCCTAAATAGGAAATTTTCATATTTAAAAAGTAGATAGTTGCTACCGTTAAACCTTTTTAGTGATGAGTAAGTACCTGGTCCTAAATTGTGACAAGCAACTAGCTCATCTTGGAATAACCTTTATAGACAAAAAATTCCTTCGTCCTTGATAAATGGTTAAAAAGAGCAATTAACTAGTCCTATATTAACCCTAGAAATGAAACAATATTCTTGTCTCTAATGTACCACCAATGGTATATCAACTCATATCATAAAATGAATAAATTTCATCAGTGAGTATATAATTTCAACTAACAAAAAATTCCATACAAAAGGATGATAGATATAGTTTCAATATTTGCTCAGTGAAATACTTAATCAACTAACGTTCCAAGCTAGAGTATGTTAAGTTTTACATAACGATCTTAGCAAAATAATAATGAGCTTGTGCATCTTGTAAACTTTAATCTTGACTTGTAACTTCAATCTACAAAAATTTGTAAGAACAAGATTTTGCAAAGATGATAAGTAACTATTAGTATATAATAATTTATGTAAACTAACACTAGAAATAGTTAAAGTGCTTACCGCAAAAGTGTATTATTCATCGATTCTCCAGAAACAACAACAAGATACAATAACATAAGAAAATTATTAGAAAAGCTTTTTGATGCATCAACCATATTATTTGATGGATTCGTCATATTGAACTCCAGGAGTGCAATCGGTTGGAACTGTGATACGAAGAACTAAGAGAAAATGCACTTGAAACTACAAATTCAAAATTCCAACTTTCCAGAAACATGTCTACATATGTCACTTGGACTTGTTTTACTGATGACTTTTCCCTCTTCTACAAAGGTGAGGTCTGTGCAACTTCTATTAGAATGTTTCAGGGAGTTTTCATAAGCTTCACGATTATTGCTAACTTGCAAAAAAGCACAACATATTTTGGTGAGGTCATTAATGGGATCGAGATTATCTCAAAATAGAGGTGATACAAGTAAGAAATTTAATTTAGCTATCACAATAGCGTTTAAATCAGATGCTGGTGCATTCCAAGTGGTTAAAGATGCATCAATAGCTAATTGAAGCATAAACTATTTGCTACAGATGATGGTGATGTTGCTGAGAATTCTTCAATGCCAAATTTTATGAGGAAATGATGGTTAAGTCAGTAGGAAGGCAAAAACGAACATACAATCAACAGGAACTAACTAAATAAAAGGGGCAGGGAAAAACTAAATTTTGAAAAGTTCAATAGTGGTTTTGTGAGTCCTTTGGTAACTTAAGGAAGAGGTGATGACTACAATGTAATTAAAAAAAATTTCAAGAAAAGTGAGGTAACTGGGAGGAGTTCACTTTAACTTAAAAATGAATTTAAATGAAAAATGCAGGTAGTAGGGCACTCAAAAAATATTCAGAGGACTTGGATTGAAAGAATTGAGAATACTCAAATACACACTATTAAGAAATTATAAAGATTTAACATAAAGAGCAATCTTTATGGAGGGTTGTGATCACATAACAGTCTACTTGAGTTGTATAGACAGTAACTTAAGATGTTCTAAAAAGTTGACCAAAGCTTGATATCGGTTCTGGTGGTACTTTAATACTTTGCTACTTAAGTTGTACCCAAGCTTACGAAAGCCTCAATAAATAAGCTTCATATGTTACATGTTTTCTATGTTCAGAGCTATACAAATGGGATGGCGGCAAAATTGGTTTGTATAAGTTTTGGGATCACAAATAATTAGAGAAAACACCTTGATCATTTTATACAACATATATAGAGTATTGACCGAGAGAAATGATTGTAGTGAGTAGATATGTAGGACACTTGATGGACGAGTACATTGGTATCTGATGATCAGAAGAGTCTACAAGGCTTAGATGCGTAAAAATTCTAACTGAAATACTCTACAAGTAGAATACAACATATGCTAGCCAGCACTCATCAAGGAGGGTTCATATTCATTTACTTATTATCTATTCTAGTGCAATAAAATAAAAAACAGAGGAAGTCATGTAGAGCAATAAGAAGATGTGCAACAATGACAAGAAGTCTAGTTAACTTATGATTCTTCGGTTAAGCATATGATGGTTTTTAAATCGCAAGTTTAACAAACAACAACAACAATATGCCCGGTAGTCATGTAGAAAAAATGTGTGAAAATAGAGAAAGAAGAAATTGTGCAGCAATGTAAAGAAGTTTAGTTGACTAATGGTTCCTCTGTTAAGCAATTGATGCTTCTAAAATTACATGTGTAGGAAACAACAACACCCTGCCCGATAGTTGTATAGAGAAAGTGCTGAAAATAGAGCAAGAAGACGATGTGCAACAGTGACTATACAAGGTTGAAGTCGAGCAAATTCGAAAGTAACTATACACAAATCAACAAATCAATTAAACATGTCAAACAATATTCATAAACATTCTCTTTAGAAAAAGAAAATGAATTAAAGGTGCAAAACTAAACATCATAAAGTGAAAGAACAATTACCAAAGAAGATACTTGTAATGGGAACCAAAAAAGAAAGACAAGGAAGTAAAATTAAGACATCGCCATTGATTCTGTGTACTGCATTTTCTACTCTGTATGACTTATTACGCCAGCTTAGGTAGCTATTTACAACGGAGACAAGGAAAATATTATTTTATAGTACTTGATGAAATATAATTTGTCGAATACGCTTGCTAGCTACAAATATGATGAGGCATTGTCAACTTAGCTCGATATGCTGATTTTGTTTTGCTGCTTGCCTGTATTCTTAAACAATAAGATTAAAATGACTATTAAAATGCAAATTCTCAAAGATATTAGAGGCCAATAAACTGAAATATTATCCAAAGTATATGTACTCATAGACCTAATTAAATTCTCCATCTTCACGATCTAATGTGTTAATAATCATCAAAGCGTGAAGACTACATTGTTACCGCGATAATCACCCATATGTGATTCATTTCTTGATTCTATATGACTTACATGATTATACTTCAAATGAACGCATATTATAATCATGAATTATTTATTCCTAGTGTTTCAAAAACAAAATGCTACGTATTCCAATCGTCTGATTATTTTAATATGTTACTTTTAGGAGTTGATGCCTGAATATCTGAGTTGTCTGAAAGACATTGTAGAAGAACTTCCTCTTAACATATCCAGTACATGTTGTAGCAGAACTGGATCTTGATGGTTATTTTCAAGAATTTTGTAAAGAATTGTGCTAGACTATTCCTTGAAATTGGAGAGAACAAAGAGGACTTTAACAAGTGTTATGACACTTTCTCTAAGAACCTCAGGATACTGTTAGTATAAGAAACCTATCCAGCACTCAAAAAAGTAAAACAGAGGATTAAGAACCAGATTGCTGCTCATAAGAAGAGTTTTTTCAAATTGCAATGAAAAAAATGTAAATGATGCAGATGACATATGAAAATATATGTGTTCTTATAACTAGTTATTGCTCTCTTCACTTAGGCATTATGTAACTCTATGCAGTGTTGTCAAAGGCGCGCTTTCGAATCTACAATTCAATGAGCAAATTTCATGCTACAGACTTGCGTATACTTCAAAAATAAGATTATCAACTAGGAACCCCAACTCAATAACCTTTCTCTAGTTATACAAATATAGAAAACAACTAGTTGGTGAAGAAGTATAAAAAGAGTAATTCAAACAAAACAAACACTAAAGAGAATTAAGAAAAACACAAAAATCAACGTTGAATAGGAGACATACCTAAGAATCAATTAGATGCAAATCAACTCATAGACGAAGATAGAACTTGATGACCTATAACCTGTGCTTTGCCTATTTTGGGAAAGATCAGATTAAAACTAAGAGTATTAGCAATGTTTCCCAAGAGAATTGCGATTTTCACAGCTGCTACAAAGATTTTTGATGAAATTGATTTAGGGATTTTGTGTGTTGAAAAAAATATAAAGTGACGTAATTGTGTTGTTTTTGTAAAAATAGAGGCTTTTTTCAAAAAAAATTAATTAATGAATTTAATTTTTAGCGCCCGGTGGGTTTCTATTAAAATTAAAAAATTTACTTTTTCCCGCTTCACACCAGTACATTTAGAATTTGGGACCATATTGTAATTTCTTTAGGGACTAGATTTTGTACCTTTCAATAACATATAGAATTAGGGACGAGAATATAATCTCTTCTCAATACATGTATTTGTTCAGGCGAGATTATTAACTCGTCTCTAAATGCTGGTCTTAAATAATAGTTTTTCTTATAGTGGTGGCTCTACTGCCGGTCCAAGTCAGAAACGAGTTGGTACTCAGTCGGGTTCTTTAGGTCGGGGTGGCCGGCCTTCAGTTTCGAGCAGACCACCACAGGGTTGTTATGACTATGGGGTGCCGGTGCTTGATCGTTGGTCCAGAGAGTGGCCTCTCCATAGGTCAGCCACACCAGGTCCACAGCCAGCTAGACCCACACCAACACAAGCACCTCCAAGTAGAGGATGTAAGGATCAGGATTACCGGGGTGCTCATAAGGGTGTAAAAGGAGGTCCCCAGGGAGGCAGGATAGGTTGCAGAGTTGATGCATGGGGTAGAGGTGCCAAGGTTCACTTTTATGCATCTTTAGCTAAAGTAGATGCCGAGGCTTGGTTTGATGTGATTACACATACGATACTATTATGTCATCAGACCGCCTTAGTTATATTTGATCCAGACTTCACTTATTATTATGTGTCTATTTATTGTGCTCCTCGATTGAGTGTGAGCCCTGATCTCGGTTGTGGGATAGTCTTCATGTTAGTACATTGAGGTTCGAGAGAACTCAATTGAAGTGAGGTAGTTGTTCGAGATAAAAGTATCTCATCTAAAGTTCATCTTAACCATGATGACTTAACACTTTTGCTTAGCAATTTGCACAGATTAAGTTGAGTTTAGCAATTTCTTGGTCAATCCCCCAAGTATCTTTCTCCTATTTGATT
This sequence comes from Solanum gracilifrons, assembly GCA_029582605.1. Lineage (NCBI taxonomy): Eukaryota > Viridiplantae > Streptophyta > Magnoliopsida > Solanales > Solanaceae > Solanum > Solanum gracilifrons. The sequence continues at coordinate 10,820 of JAJOOH010004193.1, forward strand.
GTTGCTAGTTAATCGTTGAGGGTGCTTTCTAATCTTAAACTCCTTAACCTGGCATTGATGTCATCCTTTATGTTTTATTGCGAGTTTCAGACAATCTCTATTCCTTCAGCTACAAAAATCACTATTGTAACTTCATATTTGACTTCAAAATAGAACTACTCTCTGTGGGATCGACCCCAACTCTTTTTTGGGTATATAATTCTTAACAATCGTCTACACCTAGTATTGGATGAGGTATAGTTGATACGTTAACAGGCACAGACATGCTTCATGAGGGCTTAGATTGTGTATGGGTAATTCAGAGTAAGATCAGGACAGCTTAGAGTAGACACCAAAAATATGTGGATCCTAGGCATCAGCCATTGTGATTTGCCATTGATGATAGAGTATTCCTTCGAGTATCGCCCATGAAGGATGTTTTGAGATTTGGGAGGTGGGCCAAGCTTAGCCCAAGATAAATCGAGCCTTTTGAGATTTTGAAGACAATTGGAGAGGTTGCCTATGAGTTAGCTTTGCCTCCAGCATTCTCAGTTATCCATCCGGTATTCCATGTCCCAGCATCTCTAGTCAGTTAGATGCTTTTATTCAGATATAGTTTTTGTCACGCCTCGAATCTACCGTCTTGACGTTACACAAGACCTAGGATCACGACTGACCCCAAGCTAACCTGAGTTGGCATATCATAAGCATATTAGATCAAGACCTTAAAAACACGTAAAACCTAAACCTAAGAACCCCAAAACCATAAGAAAACGTAAACCCTAAGAAACACTAAACCCTAAACCTTAGGGATAACCCTAAACCCCAAACCTTATGAAGCACTAAAAAAATCTAAATCGTAAGAAACCCTAAACCCTGAAAAAAATCATTTAAAACACTAAACCTAAAGAACCTTTAAAAACCCTCACCCCTAAAAAACCCTAAATCTAAAATCCTAATCCCTAAACTCAAAGAATTCCTAAGCTCAATGAACAATTATACTGTAAAAAACCATAAAAGTCCTAAAAAAATCCTTTTAAAACCCTACACCTAAAAAAAGTCTAAACCTAAAAAAAATACTAGAAAAACTTAAGACCTAAACCTTAAACCCTATAACCCTTCAATAAAAGACCTAGACCTAAAACCATTAAGAAACCCTAAATGCGAAACTCTATACCCAAAGAAATCCTAAACCCTTCACCCTAAACCTTAGGGCTAAACTATAAGAAATCCTAAGCCGTAAGAAATTAAAAAACCCTAGACCGTAAACCATAAACGTTAAAAATACTAAACCCTAAAAACCCTAATCCCTAAAAAACCATAAAATCCTAAAAACCCGTTAAAACCCTAAACCTAAAAAAACCTAGAAATCTTAAGTCCAAAACCCTAAACACCCTTAAAAAACCAAACCCTTAAAAATCATAAACGCTAAACCCTATTCCCTAAGAAACCCTAAATCCTTAATCCTAAACCACAGGGCTAAAACCTAAACCTAAAACCTTATGAAATACTAAGAAACCCTAAACCCTAAAAAAACCTAAACCCTAAAAAAACTCTAAAAACCTTTAAAAGACCTATACCTAAGAAATCCTAACACTCTAAGCCCTTTTACCCTATGGAACCTTGAAAACCTTCAAAACCTCTAAACTTAAAAACTCTAAAAAAAAAACCCCTTTTAGAATCCTTAAAAACCTTTAAAAATCTTAATCCTAAAAAACACTAAGCCCTACACCATAATTTACCATACAAATTATTTTTAAAAAACCCTAAAACCTAAACCATAAGAAAATCTAAACCTAATAATCTATAAGATAACCTAAACTCTAAAAAACCTAAAAAAAACCTTAAAACACCTAAACCTAAGAATTTCTAAACTCTAAACTCTAAACCATGAACCATAAGAAACCCTAAAGCGTAAACCCTTAAAAACCCATAAGCACACGATCAAAACTCAAGAAACCCGAAACTCTAAACCCAAAAAAACACTACGAAACACTAAACCCTAAAAAACAACAAAAAAAGCTTTTAAAACTCTAAACCTAAAAAACATTAAAAAATCCTAAACCTAACAAACCTAAACCATGAAAAAACACTCAACCTCAAACTCTAAACCCTAAACCTTAGGGATATACCCCTAACCCCAAGACTTATTAAACTCTATGAAGCCCTATCCTAAGAAACCTTAAATCATAAGAAAAAACCTAAACACTAAAACATCCTAAAAACCTTAAAAATCCCTAAAGCTAAAAATCTATTAAAAAAAATCTGAAAATAAATACTTAATATAAAACCCTGAGCCCTAAGAACCCCTAAATGCGAAACTCTATACCCAAAGAAATCCTAAGCCCTTCACCCTAAACCTTAGGGCTAAACCCTAAGAAATCTTAAACCTTAACAAATTAAAAAACCCTAAACCCTAAACCATAAACGTAAAAAAATACTAAACCCTAAAAACCCTAATCCCTAAGAAACCATAAAAATCCTAAAAAGCCATTAAAACCCTAAGCCGAAAAAAACCTAGAAATCTTAAGTCCGAAACCCTAAACACCCTTAAAAAACCAAACCCTTAGAAATCATAAACTCTAAACCCTATTCCCTAAGAAACCCTAAATCCTTAACTCTAAACCATAGGGCTAAAACCTAAACCCTAAGAAATCATAAACGCAATACCCTATTCCTTAAGAAACCCTAAATCCTTAACTCTAAACCATAGGGCTAAAACCTAAACCCTAATCCTTATGAAATATGAAGAAACCCGTTTAAACCCTAAAAAAACCTTAACAACCTTAAAAATCCCTATACCTAAGAAATACTAACACTCTAAGACCTTTTACCCTATGTAATCTTAAAAACCTTCAAAACCTCTAAACTTAAACTCTAAAACAAAAAAATAAACCCTTTTAGAATCCCTAAAAACTTTAAACCTATAAAACATTAAGCCCTACACCATAATTTACCCTACAAATCATTTTAAAAAAAACCTAAACACTATGAAACCCTAAACCATAAGAAAATCTAAACCTAATAATCTATAAGAAAACCTATTCTCTAAAAAACCTAAAAAAAACCTTAAAACACCTAAACCTAAGAATTTCTAAACTCTAAACTCTAAACCCTGAACCCTATTACCCTAAGAAACCTTAAAGCGTAAACCCTTAAAAACCCATAAGCCCAAGATCAAAACTCAAGAATCCCGAAACTCTAAACCCACAAAAAACTAAGAAATACTAAACCCTGAAAAACAACAAAAAAAACCTTTAAAACTCTAAACCTAAAAAACCTTAAAAAATCCTAAACCTAACAAACCTAAACCCTCGAAAAACACTCAACGTCAAACACCAAACCCTAAACCCTACACTCTAAAAGACCCAAAACCTTAAATGCTAAACTCTAAACCCTAAACCTTAGGGATATACCCCTAACCCCAAGACAGATTAAACTCTATGAAGTCCTATCCCAAGAAACCTTAAATCCTAAAAGAAAACCAAAATACTAAAACATCCTAAAAAACTTAACAAACCCTAAAGCTAAAAATCTATAAAAATAAAAAACCCTTAAAATATTCTAAAATAAATCCTTAATCTAAAACCCTGAGCCCTAAGAACCCCTAAACCGTAAAAAATATAATGATCCTAAAAAAATATTTAAAAATTTTAGATCGAAAAGATCTTAACAAAAACAAATCCCAGAAAAACGTAAGCTATAAACCCTAACCTAAAACCCCATAAAAAAATCCCTAAACCTAAAACCCTTATTCCAAAGATATCCTAAATGCTAAACTCTATAGAAAAAGAAGTCATAAACCCTTCACCCAAAATCTTAGGGCTAAACCCCAAGAAACCTTAAACCATAAGAAATCAAAAAACCCTAAAAAAACATTTAAAAACCTTAAACCCTTAACCCTGAACCCTAAGAAACCCTAAAGCGCAAACCCTTAAAAACCCATAAGCCCAAGATCAAAACTTAAGAAACCTGAAACTCTAAACCCTAAAAAACACTAAGAAACACTAAACCCTAAAGAACAACGAAAAAATATTTTAAAACTCTAAACCTAAAAAACCTTAAAAAATCCTAAACCTAACAAACCTAAACCCTCGAAAAACACTCAACCTCAAACACTAAACCCTAAACCCTACACCCAAAAAACCCAAAACCTTAAATGCTAAATTCTAAACCCTAAACCTTAGGGATATACCCGTAACCCCAAGACTGATTAAACTCTATGAAGCCCTATCCTAAGAAACCTTGAATCCTAAGAAAATACCTAAACACTAAAACATCATAAAAACCTAAAAAAACCCTAAAGCTAAAAATCAATTAAAAACCCCTTAAAATATCCTAAAATAAATCCTTAATCTAAAACCCTGAGTCCTAAGAACTCCTAAACCGTAAAAACAATAATGATCCTAGAAAAATATTTAAAATTATAGATCGAAAAAAACCCTTAACCAAAAAAAATCCCAGAAAAACGTAAGTTTTAAACCCTTAATAAAATACCTAAACCTAAAACCCTAATTCCAAAGAAATCCTAAATGCTAAACTCTATAGAAAAAGAAACCCTAAACCTAAACGTTAGGGCTAAACCCTAAGAAACGATAAACCTTAAGGAATCAAAAAACCCTAAAAATACATCCAAAAACACTAAACTGTAAACGTTAAAAAAATACTTAAAATCCTATAAAAACTATAAATCTAAAACCCTAAGCCCGAAGAAGCCCTAAATTGTAAAAACCCATAAAGATCCTAAAAACCCTATAAAACACTAAACCTAAAAAACACTCTAAACCAAAAAAATATAGAAAATCATAAGCCTAAAACCCTAGCATGCATGCTCCGTACCTTTCAAGTACTAACTCATACCTTATGCAACATCTTCTCGTGATGCCGTTCAGGTCCTCAGCATTGAGATCACGTGAAGATCGGTTCATGATCCGTTTCCAGCAATATCAGTGGTGAGTCTTCGTTCTTCAAGGACGATTGGCATGTTTTATGTCCAGTCTTCCATTTTAGTTTCAGTTTTGCTAGAGTTAGCTGGGGGGATGTCCCAGCATCTCTAGTCAGTTGGATGCTTTTATTCAGATATAGTTTTTTTCACGCCTCGAATCTACCGTCTTGACGTTACACAAGACCTAGGATCACGAGTGACCCCAAGCTAACCTGAATTGGCATATCATAAGCATATTAGATCAAGACCTTAAAAACACTTAAAACCTAAACCTAAGAAACCCGAAACCATAAGAAACCGTAAACCCTAAGAAACACTAAACCCTAAACCTTAGGGATAACCATAAACCCAAAACCTTATGAAGCACTAAGAAAATCTAAATCGTAAGAAACCCCAAACCCTCAAAAAAATCATTTAAAACACTAAACCTAAAGAACCTTTAAAAACCCTAACCCTAAAAAACCCTAAATCTAAAATCCTAATCCCTAAACTCAAAGAATTCCTAAACTCAATAAATAATTATACTGTAAAAAACCTTAAAAATCCTAAAAAAAACCTTTTAAATCCCTACACCTAAAAAAAGTGTAAACCTAAAAAAAATACTAGAAAAACTTAAGACCTAAACCTTAAACCCTATAACCCTTCAATAAAAAACCTAGACCTAAAACCCTAAACATTAAAAAACCCTAAATGCGAAACTCTATACCCAAAGAAATCCTAAACCCTTCAACCTAAACCTTAGGGCTAAACCCTAAGAAATGCTAAACTGTAAGAAATTAAAAAACCATAAACGTTAAAAATACTAAACCCTAAAAACTCTAATCCCTAAGAAACCATAAAAATGGTAAAAACCCATTAAAACCCTAAACCTAAAAAAATCTAGAAATCTTAAGTCCAAAACCCTAAACACCCTTAAAAAACCAAACCTTTAAAAATCATAAACACTAAACCCTATACCCTAAAAAACCCTAAATCCTTAATTCATAACCACAGGGCTAAAACCTAAACCTAAAACCTTATGAAATACTAAGAAACCTTAAACCCTAAGAAAACCTAAACCCTAAAAAAACTCTAAAAACCTTTAAAGGCCCTATACCTAAGAAATCCTAACACTCTAAACCCTTTTACCCTATGGAGCCTTAAAAACCTTCAAAACCTCTAAACTTAAAAACTCTAAAAAAAAAACTCCTTTTAGAACCCCTAAAAACCATTAAAAATCTTAATCCAAAAAAACGCTAAGCCCTACACCATAGTTTACCCTACAAATCATTTTTAAAAAACCATAAACCCTATGAAACCCTAAACCATAAGAAAATCTAAACCTAATAACCTATAAGATAACCTAAACTCTAAAAAACCTTAAAACACCTAAACCAAAGAATTTCTAAACTCTAAACTCTAAACCATGAACCCTAAGAAACCCTAAAGCGTAAACCCTTAAAAACCCATAAGCACAAGATCAAAACACAAGAAACCCGAAACTCTAAACCCAAAAAAAATACTAAGAAACACTAAACCCTAAAAAACAACAAAAAAAGCTTTTAAAACTCTAAACCTAAAAAACCTTAAAAAATCCTAAACCTAACAAACCTAAACCCTGGAAAAACACTCAACCTCAAACTCTAAACCCTAAACTTTAGGGATATACCCCTAACCCCAAGACTTATTAAACTATATGGAGCCCTATCCTAAGAAACCTTAAATCATAAGAAAAAACCTAAACACTAAAACATCCTAAAAACCTTAAAAAACCCTAAAGCTAAAAATCTATTTTAAAAAAAACCTTAAAATAAGTACTTAATCTAAAACCATGAGCCCTAAGAACCCCTAAACCGTAAAAACAATAATGATCCAAAAAAATTATTTAAAAATTCTAGATAAAAAAAACTCTTAACCAAAGAAAATCCCAGGAAAACGTAAACTTTAAACCCTAACCTAAAAACCCTTAATAAAATACCTAAACCTAACACCCTAATTCCAAAGAAATCCTAAAAGCTAAACTCTATAGAAAAAGAAACCCTAAACCTTAGGGCTAAACCCTAAGAAACCCTAAACCTTAAGAAACCAAAAAATCTAAAAGAAACATCTAAAAACCCTAAACCCTAAACGTTAAAAATCCTAAAAATCCTATTAAAACAGTAAATCTAAAACCCTAAGCCCTAAGAAACCCTAAATTGTAAAAACCCATAAAGATCCTATAAACCCTTTAAAACACAAAACCTAAAAAACCCTCTAAATCAAAAAAAAATCCAGAAAATCATATTCCCAAAACCCTATCATGCATGCTAAATACCGTTCAAGTACTAACTCATACTTTATGCTACATCTTCTCGTGATTTAGGTTTTGGACCACAACATTGAGATCACGTGTAGATCGGTTCCCGATCAGTTTCCAGCAATATCAGTTGTGAGTCTTCGTTCTTCAAAGACGATTAGCATGTTTTATGTTCAGTCTTCCATTTTAGTTTCAGTTTTGCTAGAGTTAGCTAGGGGATGTCCCAGCATATCTAGTCAACTAGAGGTTTTTATTCAAACAAAGTTTTTGTCACACCTCGAATCTACCGTCTTGACGTAGCACAAGACCTAGCATCACGAGAGACCCCAAGCTAACCTGAGTTGGCATATCATAAGCATATTAGTTCAAGAACTTAAAAATCTTTAAACGCCTGAACCCAAGAAGCTCGAAACCTTAAGAAACACTAAACCCTAAACCTAAGGAAACACTCTAAACCCCAAGCCTTATGAAGCATTAAGAAAATCGTCTAAATCGTAAGTAACCCTAAACCCTAAAGAAAATCATTAAAAAAAATAAACCTAAAGAACATTTAAAAACCCTAATCCCTAAAAAACCATAAAAATCCTAAAAACCAGTTAAAATCCTAAACATAAAAAAACCTAGAAATCTTCATTCCAAAACCCTAAACACCCTTAAAAAACCAAACCCTTAAAAATCATAAACGCTAAACCCTATTCCCCAAGAAACTTTAAATCCTTAACACAAAAGCACACGGCTAAAACCTAAACCTAAATCCTTATGAAATACTAAGAAACCCTAATCCCGAAGAAAACCTAAACCCTAAAAACCTTTAAAAGCCCTATACCTAAGAAATCTTAACACTCTGAGCCCTTTTACCCTATGGAACCTTAAAATCCTTCAAAACCTCTAAACTTAAAAACTCTAAAAAAAAAAAACCTTTTAGAACCCCTAAAAACCTTTAAAAATCTTAAACCTAAAAAACATTAAGCCCTACACCATAATTTACCCTACAAATCATTTTTAAAAAACTCGAAACCCTATGACACCCTAAACCTTAAGAAAATCTAAACCTAATAATCTATAAGATATATGCTAAACTCTAAAAAAGCTAAAAAAAACCTTAAAACACCTAAACCTAAGAATTTCTAAACTCTAAACTCTAAACCCTGAACCCTAAGAAAACCTAAAGCGTAAACCCTTAAAAACCCATAAGCACAAGATCAAAACTCAAGAAACCCGATACTCTAAACCCAAAAAAAAACACTAAGAAACACTAAACCCTAAAAAACAACAAAAAAAGCTTTTAAAACTCTAAACCTAAAACACCTTAAAAAATCCTAAACCTAACAAACCTAAACCCTGGAAAAACACTCAACCTCAAACACTAAACACTAAACCCTACACCCTAAAAGACCCAAAATCTTAAAAGCTAAACTCTAAACCCTAAACCTTAGGGATATACCCCTAACCCCAAGACTTATTAAACTCTATGAAGCCCTATCCTAAGAAACGTTAAATCATATGAAAAAACCTAAACACTAAAACATCCTAAAAACCTTAAAAAACCCTAAAGCTAACAATCTATAAAAGAAAAACGTTAAAATAACCTAAAATAAATACTTAATCTAAAACCCTGAGCCCTAAGAACCCCTAAACCGTAAAAACAATGATCATCCAAAAAAAATATTTAAAAATTCTAGATAAGAAAAAACTCTTAACCAAAGAAAATCCCAGAAAAACGTAAGCTTTAAACCCTAACCTAAAAACCCTTAATAATATACCTAAACCTAAAACCCTAATTCCAAAGAAATCCTAAATGCTAAACTCTATAGAAAAAGATACCCTAAACCTTAGGGCTAAACCCTAAGAAACCCTAAACCTTAAGAAACCAAAAAATCTAAAAAAAACATCTAAAAATCCTAAACCCTAAACGTTAAAAATCCAAAAAATCCTATAAGAACTGCAAATCTAAAACCCTAAGCTCTAAGACCCCTAAATTGTAAAAACCCATAAAGATTCTATAAACCCTTTTAAACACAAAACCAAAAAACCCTCTAAACAAAAAAAAATCTAGAAAATCATAAGCCCAAAATTCTATCGTGCATACTCAGTAACTTTCAAATACTAACTCATTCTTTATGCTACATCTTCGCATGATGTACGTTCAATTCCTCAACATTGATATCACGTGTAGATCGGTTGCCGATCTGTTTCCAGCAATATCAGTTGTGAGTCTTCCTTCTTCAAAGACGATTGGCGTGTTTTATGTTGAGTCGTCCATTTTAGTTTCAGTTTTGCTAGAGTTAGATAGGGGATGTCCCAGACAATGTTTTGTCACACCTCGATTCCACTGTCTTGACGTAACACAAGACCTAGCATCACGAGAGACCCCAAACTAACCTGAGTTGGCATATCATAAGCATATTAGTTCAAGAACTTAAAAACCTATAAAAACCTAATGCTAAAAAACTCGAAACCTTAAGAAAACGTAAATCCTAAGAAACACTAAACCCTAAACCTGAGGAAACACCCTAAACCCGAAGATTTATAAAGCATTAAGAAAATCTAAATCGTAAGAAACCCTAAACCCTAAAAAAAATCATTAAAAACACTAAACCTGAAGAACCTTTAAAAACCCTAACACCTAAAAAACCTTAAATCTAAAATCCTAAGACCCTAAACTCAAAGAAATCCTAAGCTCTATGGAATAATTATACTGTAAAAAACCATAAAAATACTAAAAAAGCCTTTTAAAACCCTACACCTAAAAAAAGTCTAAACCTAAAAAAAAATACTAGAAAAACTTAAGACCTAAACCTTAAACCCTAAAAACCCTTCAATAAAAATCCTAGACCTAAAACCCTAAACATTAAGAAACCCTATATGCGAAACTCTATACCCAAAGAAATCCTAAACCCTTCACCCTAAACCTTAGGGCTAAACCCTGAGAAATCTTAAACCTTAAGAAATTTAAAAACCCTAAACCCTAAACCATAAACGTTAAAAATACTAAACCCTAAAAACCCTAATCTCTAAGAAACCATAAAAATCCTAAAAACCTGTTAAAACCCTAAACCAAAAAAAACCAAGAAATCTTATGTCCAAAACCTTAAAAACCCTCAAAAAACCAAAACCTTAGAAATCGTAAGCGCTAAACCCTATTGTCTAAGAAAACCTAATACTTAACTCTAATCCATAGGGCTAAAACCTAAACCCAAAACCTTATGAAATACTAAGAAACCCTAAACCCTAAAAAAACCATAAAAACCTTTAAAATCCCTATACCTTAAAAATCCAAACACTCTAAGCCCTTTTACCCTATGAAACCTTAAAAACCTGCAAAACCTCTAAACTTAAAAACTCAAAAAAAAAAACCCCTTTTAGAACCCCTAAAAACCTTTCAAAACCTTAAACCTAAAAAACACTAAGCCCTACACCATAATTTACCCTACAAATCATTTTTAAAAATTCCTAAACGCTATGAAACCCTAAACCATAAGAAAATCTAAACCCTAAAAATCTCTAAGAAAACCTAAACTCTAAAAAACCTAAAAAAAAAACCTTAAAACACATAAACCTAAGAAAGTCTAAACACTAAACTCTAAACCCTGAACCTTATTACCCTAAGAAACCCTAAAGGGTAAACCCTTCAAAACCCATAAGCCCAGGATCAAAACTCAAGGAACCCGAAACTCTAAACCCAAAAAAACACTAAGAAACACTAAACCTTAAAAAACAACAAAAAAACTTTTAAAACTCTAAACCTAAAAAACCTTACAAAATACTAAACCTAAACCCTAGAAAAACACTCAACCTTAAACACTAAACCGTAAACCCTTCACCCTAAAAGACACAAAACCTTAAATGCTAAACTCTATACCCTAAACCTTAGGGATATACCCCTAATCCCAAGACTTATTAAATTCTATGAACCCCTATCCTAAACAACCTTAAATCCTAAGAAAAAAACTAAACACCAGACCTTTCTAAAAACCTTTAAAAACCCTAAAGTTAAGAATCTATAAAAAAAAACTCCTTCAAATATACTAAAATAAATCCTTAATCTTAAAACCCTGAGCCCTAAGAACCCCTAAACCGTAAAAACATATTGATCCCTAAAAAAGTATTTAAAAATTCTAGATCTAAAAAAACTCTTAACAAAAAAAATCCCAGAAAAACGTAAGGTTTAAACCCTAACCTAAAAACCCGTAATAATAAACCTAAAGCTAAAACCCTAATTCCAAAGAAATCCTAAATGCTAAACTCTATAGAAAAAGAAATCTTCAACCCTTCACCCTAGACCTTAGGGCTAAACCCTAAGAAACCCTAAACCTTAAGGAATCAAAAAACGCTAAAACACATTTAAATACCCTAAACCCTAAACCCTAAACATTAAAAATCCTGAAAATTCTATTAAAACTGTAAATCTAAAACCTAAGCCCTTAGAACCCCAAAATTGAACAAACCCATAAAGATTGTAAACACCCTTTAAAACACTAAACCTAAAAAACCCTCTTAACCAAAAAAAAATCTAGAAAATCATATTCCCAAAACCCTATCATGCATGCTCAATATCGTTCAAGTACGAACTCATACTTTATGCTACATCTTCTCGTGATGTAGGTTCTGGTCCTCAACATTGAGATCACGTGAATATCGGTTCCCGATCTGTTTCCAGCAAATTCAATGGTGAGTCTTCGTTCTTCGAGGACGATTGGCATGTTTTATGTTAAGTCTTCCATTTTAGTTTCAGTTTTGCTAGAGTTAGATAAGGGGATGTCCCAACATCTCTAGTCAGTTAGAGGCTTTTATTCAGACATAGTTTTTGTCATGCCTCTAGTCTATCGTCTTGATGTAACACAAGACCTAGGATCACGAGTGACCCCAAGCTAACCTGAGTTGGCATATCATAAGCATTAAGATCAAGACCTTAAAAACCTTTAAAATCCTAAACCTAAGAAACTCGAAACACTAAGAAAAGGTAAACCCTAAGAAATACTAAACCATAAAACTTAGGGAAAAACCCTAAACCCCAAGCCTTATGAAGCAATAAGAAAATCTAAATCGTAAGAAACCCTAAACCCTAAAGAAAATCATTAAAAACAATAAACCTAAAGAACATTTAAGAACCTTAACCCCTAAAAAACCCTAAATATAAAATACTAAGACCTAAACTCAAAGAAATCCTAAGCTCTATGAACAATTGTACTGTCAAAAACCATAAAAACCCTAAAAAAACCTTTTCAAACCCTCCATCTAAAAAAAGTCTAAACCTAAAAAATACTAGAAAAACTTATGACCTAAACCTTAAACCCTAAAAACCCTTCAATAAAAACCCTTGACCTAAAACCCTAAACCTTAAGAAACCCTAAATGTGAAACTCTATACCCAAAGAAATCCTAAATCCTTAACCCTAAACCTTAGGGAAAAACCCTAAGAAAAACTAAACCTTAAGAAATTAGAAAACCCTAAACCCTAAACCATAAACGTAAAAAAATACTAAACCCTAAAAACCCTAATCCCTAAGAAACCATAAAAATCCTAAAAATCCGTTAAAACCCTAAACCTAGAAAAACCTAGAAATCTTAAATCCAAAACCCTAAACACCCTTAAAAAACCAAACCCTTAGAAATCATAAACGCTAAACCCTATTCCCTAAGAAACCCTAAATCCTTAACTCTAAACCATAGGGCTAAAACCTAAACCCAAAACCTTACGAAATACTAAGAAAGCCTAAACCCAAAGAAAACAAAAACCCTAAAAGGATGCTAAAAACCATTAAAATCCCTATACCTAAGAAATCCTAACACTCTAAGCCCTTTTACCCTATGAAACCTTAAAAACCTTCAAAACCTCTAAACTTAAAAACTCTATAAAAAAAACCCCTTTTAGAACCCCTAAAAACCTTTAAAAACCCTAAACCTAAAAAACCTTAAAAAATCCTAAACCCAACAAACCTAAACCCTCGAAAACATTCAACCTCAAATACTAAACCCTAAACCCTAAACCCTAAGCCCTACACCCTAAAAGACCCAAAACCTTAATGCTAAACCCTAAACCTTAGGGATTTACCCTAAACCTTAGGGATTTACCCTAAACCCCAAGACTTATTAAACTCTATGAAGCCCTATCATAAGAAACCGTAAATCCTAAGAAAAAACCTAAACACTAAAACATCCTTAAAACCTTAAAAAACCCTGAAGCTAAAAATCTATAAAACAAAACCTTAAAATATCCTAAAATAAATCCTTAATCTAAAACCTTGAGCCCTAAGAACCCTTAAACCGTACAAAAAATAATGATCCTAAAAATTTATTTAAAGATTCTAGATCGAAAAAACGTCTTAACCAAAAAAAATCTCAAAAAAACGTAAGTTTAAACCCTAACCTAAAAACCCTTAATAAAATACCTAAACGTAAAACCCTAATTCCAAAGAAATCCTAAATGCTAAACTCTATAGAAAAAGAAACCCTAAACCCTTCACCCTAAACCTTAGGGCTAAACCTTAAGAAACAAAAAAACCCTAAAAAAAATCTAAAAACCCTAAATCTTAAACGTTAAAAATCCTAAAAAACCTATAAAAACTGTAAATCTAAAACCCTAAGCCCTAAGAACCCCTAAATTGTAAAAACCCATAAATAATATCCTAAAAACCCTTTAAAACACAAATCCTAAAAAACCTCTAAACCAAAAAAAAATCTAGAAAATCATAAGCCCAAAAACCCTATCATGTATACTCAGTATGTTTCAAGTACTAACTCATTATTTATGCTACATCTTCTCATTATGTAGGTTCAGGTCCTTAGCATTGAGATCACGTGTAGATCGATTCCCGATCTGTTTCCAGCAATATCAGTGGTCAGTCTTCGTTCTTTAAGGACGATTGGCATGTTTTATGTTCAGGCTTCCGTTTTAGTTTCAGATTTGCTGGAGTTAGCTGAGGGGATGTCCCAGCATCTCTATTCAGTTAGAGGCTTTTATGCAGACATAGTTTTTGTCACGCCTCGAATCTATCGTCTTGACGTAACACAAGACCTAGGATCACGAGTGACCCCAAGCTAACCTGAGTTGGCATATCATAAGCATATTAGATCAAGACCATAAAAACCTTTAAAAGCCTAAATCTAAGAAACCCGAAACCCTAAGAAAACGTAAACCATAAGAAACACTAAACCCTAAACCTCAGGGAAAACCCTAAACCCTAAACCTCAGGGAAAACCCTAAACCCCAAGCCTTATGAAGTACTAAGAAAATCTAAATAGTAAGAAACCCTTAACCATAAAAAAAATCATTAAAAACACTGAACTTAAAGAACCTTTAAAAACCCTGAACCCTAAAAAATCCTAAATCTAAAATCCTAAGCCCTAAACTCAAAGAATTCCTAAGTTCAATGAACAATTATACTGTAAAAAAGCATAAAAATCCTAAAAAAACCTTTTAAAACCCTACACCTAAAAAAAGTATAAACCTAAAAAAAATATTACAAAAACTTAAGACCTACACTTTAAGCCCTAAAAACCCTTCAATAAAAGACTTAGACCTAAAACCCTTAACGTTAAGAAATCCTAAACCCTTCACCCTAAACCTTAGGGCTAAACCCTAAGAAATCCTGAATCTTTAGAAATCATAAACGCTAAACCCCATTCCCTAAGAAACCCTAAATCCTTAACTCTAAATCATAGGGGTAAAACCTAAACGCAAAACCTTATGAAATACTAAGAAACCTTAAACCCTAGGAAAACCTAAACCCTAAAAAGACCCTAAAAACCTTTAAAATCCCTATACCTAAGAAATCCTAACACTCTAAGTCCTTTTACCCTATGAAACCTTAAAAACTTTCAAAACCTCTGAACTAAAAAACTCTAAAACAAAACCCCTTTTAGAATCCCTAAAAACCTTTAAAAACATTAAACCTAAAAAACACTAAGTCGTACACCATAATTTACCCTACAAATCATTTTTAAAAAAGCCTAAGCCCTATGAAACCTTAAACCATAAGAAAATCTAAACATTAAAAATCACTAAGAAAACCTAAACTCTAAGTAACCTAAAAAAAAACTTAAAACACCTAAACCTAAGAAATTCTAAACTCTAAATTCTAAACCCTGAACCCTAAGAAACCCTAAAGTGGAAACCCTTAAAGACCCATAACCCCAAGATCAAAACTCAAGAAACTCGAAACTCTAAACCCAAAAAAAACTAAGAAACACTAAACCCTAAAAAACAACAAATTTTTGTTTTAAACCTTAGAGATATACCCCCTAACCCCAAGACTTATTAAACTCTATGAAGCCCTATCCTAAGAAACCTTGAATGCTAAAAAAAAACATAAACACTAAAACATCCTAAAAACCTTTAAAAACCCTAAAGCTAAAAATCTATTAAAAAAAAACCTTAAAATATCCTAAAATAAATCCTTAATCTGAAACCATGAGCCCTAAGACCCTAAACCGTAAAAACAATAATGAACCTAAAAAATTATTTAAAAATTCTTGAACGAAAAAAACAAAAAATCCTAGAAAAAGTATACTTTAAACACGAACCTAAAAACCCTTAATAAAATACCTAAACCTAAAACCCTAATTCCAAAGAAATCCTAAATGCTAAACTCTGTAGAAAAAGAAACCCTAAACCCTTCACCCTAAACCTTAGGGCTCAACCCTAAGAAACCGTAAAACTTATGGAATCAAAAAACCCAAAAAAAACACCTAAAAACCCTAACCCTAAACCCTAAACGTTCAAAATCCTAAAAATCCTATAAAAACTGTAAATCTAAAACCCTAAGCCCTAAGAACCCCTAAATTGTAAAAACCCATAAAGATCGTCAAAACCTTTAAAACAATAAACCTAAAAAACACTCTAAACCAAAAAAAATCTAGAAAATCATAGGCCCGAAAACCCTATCATGCATGCTCAGTATCTTTCAAGTACTAACTCATACTTTATGCTACATCTTCTCGTGATGTAGGTCCATGTCCTAAGCATTGAGATCACGTGTAGATCGGTTCCCGATCCATTTCCCGTAGTATCAATGGTGAGTCTTCGTTCTTCAAGGACGATTGGCATGTTTTATGTTCAGTCTTAAATTTTAGTTTTAGTTTTGCTAAAGTTAGCTCGGGGGATGTCCCATCATATCCAGTTAGTTAGAAGCTTATATTTGGACATAGTTTTTGTCACGCCTCGAATATAACGTCTTGACGTAACACAAGACCTAGGATCACGAGTAACCCCAAGCTAACCTGAGTTGGCATATCATAAGCATATTCGATAAAGACCTTAAAAACCTTTAAAAGCCTAAACCTAAAAAATCCAAAACCCTAAGAAAACGTAAACCCTAAGAAACACTAAACCCTAAACCTTAGGGAAAAACCCTAAACCTCAAACCTTATGAAGCACTAAGAAAATATAAATCGTAAGAAACCTTAAACCCTAAAAAAAAGCATTAAATACACTAAACATAAAGAACCTTTAAAAATCCTAACCCCTAAAAAATCCTAAATCTAAAATCCTAAGCCCTAAACTCAATGAATTCCTAAGCTCAATGAACAATTATACCTTTGGGATATACCCTTAACCCCTACACCCTAAACCCTCGAAAACACTCAACCTCAAACACTAAACCCTAAACCCTACACCCTACACCCTAAAAGACCCAAAACCTTAATGCTAAACCCTAAACCTTAGGGATATACCCTTAAACCCAAGACTTATTAAACTCTATGAAGCCATATCATAAGAAACCTTAAATCCTAAGAAAAAACCTAAACACTAAAACATCCAAAAAACATTAAAAACCCTAAAGCTAAAAATCTATACAACAAAACCTTTAAATATCCTAAAATAAATCCTTAATCTAAAACCTTGAACCCTAAGAACCCCTAAACCGTAAAAACAATAATGATCCTAAAAAAATAATTAAAGATTCTAGATCGAAAAAACGTCTTAACCAAAAAAAATCTCAAAAAAACGTAAGATTTAAACCCTAACCTAAAAACCCTTAATAAAATACCTAAACGTAAAGCCCTAATTCCAAAGAAATCCTAAATGGTAAATTCTATAAAAAAAAGAAACCCTAAACCCTTCACCCTAACCCTTAGGGCTAAACCTTAAGAAATCAAAAAACCCTAAAAAAAACATCTAAAAACCCTAAACCCTAAACGTTAAAAATCCTAAAAATCCTATAAAAACAATAAATCTAAACCCCTAAGCCCTAAGAACCCCTAAATTGTAAAAACCCATAAAGATCCTAAAAACCCTTTAAAACACTAAACCTATAAAACCCTCCAAACCAAAAAAAAATCTAGAAAATCATAAGCCCAAAAACCCTATCATAAATGATCAGTACGTTTCAAGTACTAAGTCATACTTTATGCTACGTATTCTTGTGATGTAGGTTCAGGTCCCCAGCATTTAGATCACGTGTAAATCGGTTCCCGATCTGTTTCCAGCAATATCAATGGTCAGTCTTCGTTCTTCAAGGACGATTGGCATGTTTTTTGTTTAGTCTTCCATTTTAATTTCAGTTTTGCTCGAGTTAGCTGAGGGGATGTCCCAACATTTCTAATCAGTTAGAGGCTTTTATTCAAACATAGTTCTTGTCAAGCCTCGACTCTACCGTCTTAACGTAACACAGGACATAGGATCACGAGTGACCCTAAGCTAACCTGAGTTGGCATATCATAAGCATATTAGATGAAGACCTTAAAAACCATTAAAAACCTAAACCTAAGAAACCCGAAACCCTAAGAAAATGTAAACCCTAAGAAACACTAAACCCTAAACCTTAGGGAAAAACCCTAAACCCCAAGCCTTATGAAGCACTGAGAAAATCTAAATCGTAAGAAACCCTAAACTCTAAAAAAATCATTAAAAACGCTAAACCTATAGAACCTTTAAAACCCTAACCCCTAACAAACCCTAAATCTAAATTCCTAAGCCCTAAACTCAAAGAATTCCTAAGCTCAATGAACTGTAAAAAACAATAAAAATCCTAAAAAAAACCTTTTAAAACCCTACACCTAAAAAAAGTCTAAACCTAAAAAAATACTAGAAAAACTTAAGACCTAAACCTTAAACCCTAAAAACCCTTCAATAAAAAACCTAGACCTAAATCCCTAAACCTTAAGAAAACTTAAATGCGAAACTCTATACCCAAAGAAATCCTAAGCCCTTCACCCTAAACATTAGGGCTAAACCCTAAGAGATCCTAAACCTTAAGAAATTAAAAAACCCTAAACCCTAAATCATAAACGTTAAAAATACTAAACCCTAAAAACCCTAATCCCTAAGAAACCATAAAAATCCATTAAAACCCTAAACCAAAAAAAACCAAGAAATCTTAAGTCCAAAACCCTAAACACCCATTAAAAAACAAAACCCTTAGAAATCATAAACTCTAAACCCTATTCCTTAAGAACCCTAAATCCTTAACTCTAAAGCATAGGGCTATAACCTAAACCCTAAACCTTAAGAAATACAAAGAAACCCTTTTAAACCCTAAGAAAACCTAAACCCTAAAAAAACCTTAAAAACCTTAAAAATCCCTATACCTAAGAAATACTAACACTCTAAGCCCTTTTACCCTACGTAACCTTAAAAACCTTCAATACCTCTAATCTTAAAAGCTCTAAAAAAAAAAAAAACCCCTTTTAGAACTCGTAAAAACTTTAAACCTAAAAAACACTAAGCCCTACACCATAATTTACCCTACAAATCAATTTTTTTAAAACCTAAACCCTATGAAACCCTAAACCATAAGAAAATCTAAACCCTAATAATCTATAAGAAAACCTAAACTCTAAAAAACCTAAATAAAACACCTAAACCTAAGAAATTCTAAACTCTAAACTCTAAACCTGAACCCTATTACCCTAAGAAACCCTAAAGCGTAAACCCTTAAAAACCCATAATTCCAAGATAAAAACTCAAGACTCCCGAAACTCTAAACCCAAAAAAACATTAAGAAACACTGAAACCTTTAAAACAACAAAAAAAAACCTTTAAAACTCTAAACCTAAAAAACCTTAAAAAATCCTAAACCTAACAAACCTAAACCCTCGGAAAACACTCAACCTAAAACAACAAACCCTACACACTAAAAGACCAAAAACCTTAAATGCTAAACTATAAACCTTAAACCTTAGGGATATACCCCTAACCCCAAGGCAGATTAAACTCTATGATGCCCTATCCTAAGAAACCTTAAATCCTAAAAGCAAACCTAAACACTAAAACATCCTAAAAACCTTAAAAACCCTAAATCTAAAAATCTATAAAAATAAAAAACCCTTAAAATATCCTAAAATAAATCCTTAATCTAAAACCCTGAGCCCTAAGAAACCCTAAATGGTAAAAACATAATGATCCTAACAAAATATTTAAACATTCTAGATCGAAAAAAATCTTAACAAAAACAAATTCCAAAAAAACATAATCTTTAAACCCTAACCTAAAAACCCATAATAAAATACCTAAACCTAAAACCCTTATTCCAAAGAAATCGTAAATGCTAAACTCTATAGAAAAAGAAACCCAAAACCCTTCACCCTAAAACTTAGGGCTAAACCCTAAGAAACCCTAAACTTTAAGGAATCAAAAAACCCTAAAAAAACATTTTAAAACCTTAAACCCTGAACCCTAAGAAACCCTAAAGCGTAAACTCTTAAAAACCCATAAGCCCAAGATCAAAACTCGAGAAACCCGAAACTCTAAACCCTAAAAAACACTAAGAAACACTGAACCCTAAAAAAAAAAAACTTTTAAAACACTAAACCTAAAAAACCTTAAAAAATCCTAAACCTAACAAACCAAAACCCTCGAAAAACACTCAACCTCAAACAGTAAACCCTAAGCCCTACACCTTAAAAGACCCAAAACCTTAAGGCTAAACCCTAAACCTTAGGGATATACCTTTAACCCCAAGACTTATTAAACTCTATGAAGCCCTATCATAAGAAACCTTAAATCCTAAGGAAAAACCTAAACACCCAAACATCCTAACAACCATAAAAAACCCTAAAGCTAAAAATCTAAAAAACAAAACATTAAAATATCCTAAAATAAATCCTTAATCTAAAACCTTGAGCCCTAACAACCCCTAAACCATAAAAACAATAATGATCCTAAAAAAATATTTAAAATTCTAGATAAAAAAAAACCATTAACTAAAAAAAATCCCAGAAAAACGTAAGCTTTAAACCCTAACCTAAAAAACCATTATAAAAGACCTAAGCCTAAAACTCTAATTCCAAACAAATCCTAAATGCTAAACTCTATAGAAAAAGAAACCCTCCACCCTAAACCTTAGGGCTAAACACTAAGAAACCCTAAACCTTAAGGAATAAAAAAACCCTAAAAAAAATCTAAAAACCCTAAACCTTAAACGTTAAAAATACTTAAAATCCTATAAAAACAGTAAATCTAAAACGCTAACCCTAAGAACCCCTAATTTGTAAAAACCCATAAAGATCCTAAAAACCCTTTAAAACACTAAACCTAAAAAACCCTCTAAACGAAAAAAAAATCTAGATATTCATAAGCCCAAAAACCCTATCATGCATGATCAGTACCTTTCAAGTACTAACTCATACTTTATGCTACATATTCTCGTGATGCAGGTTCATGTCCTCAGCATTTAGATCACGTGTAAATCGGTTCCCGATCCGTTTCCAGCAATATCAGTGGTGAGTCTTCGTTCTTCAAGGACGATAGGCATATTTTATGTTCAGTCTTCCATTTTAATTTCAGTTTTGCTAGAGTTAGTTGAGGGGATGTCCCAGCATCTCTAGTCAGTTAAAGGCTATATTCAGACATAGTTTTTGTCAAGCCTGGAATCTACCGTCTTGACGTAACACAAGACCTAGGATCACGAGTGACTCCAAGCTAACCTGAGTTGGCATATCATAAGCATATTAGATGAAGACCTTAAAAACCATTAAAAACCAAAACCTAAGAAACCCGAAACCCTAAGAAATTGTAAACCCTAGAAAACACTAAACCCTAAACCTTAGAGAAAAACCCTAAACACCAAGCCTTCTGAAGCACTAAGAAAAGCTAGATCACAAGAAACGCTAAACTCTAAAAAAATCTTTAATAACACTAAACCTAAGGAACCTTTAAAAACCCTAACCCCTAAAAAACCCTAAATCTAAATTCCTAAGCCCTAAACTCAAAGAATTCCTAAGCTCAATGAACAATTATACTGTAAAAAAACATACAAATCCTAAAAAATACCTTTTAAAACCCTACACCTAAAAAAAGTCTAAACTTAAAAAAATACTAGAAAAACTTAAGACCTAAACCTTAAACCCTAAAAATCCTTGAATAAAAAACCTACACCTAAAACCCTAAACCTTAAGAAACCCTAAATGCGAAACTCTATACCCAAAGAAATCCTAAACCCTTCACCCTAAACCTTAGTGCTAAACGCTAAGAAATCCTAAACTTTAAGAGATTAAAAAACCATAAACGTTAAAAATACTAAACCCTAATAACCGTAATCCATAAGAAACCATAAAAATCCTAAAAAGCCATTAAAACCCTAAACCGAAATAAATCTAGAAATCTTAAGTCCAAAACCCTAAACACCCTTAAAAAATGAAACCCTAAGAAATCATAAACGCAATACCTTATTCCTTAAGAAACCCTAAATCCTTAACTCTAAACCATAGGGCTAAACCCTAAACCCTAAACCTTATGAAATACGAAGAAACCCGTTTAAACCCAAAAAAAAAAAACCTTAAAAACCTTTAAAATCCCTATACCTAAGAAATACTAACACTCTAAGACCTTTTACCCTATGTAATCTTAAAAACCTTCAAAACCTCTAAACTTAAAAACTCCAAAACAAAAAAAGAAACTCTTTTAGAATCCATAAAAACTTTAAACCTAAAAAACACTAAGCCGTACACCATAATTTACCCTACAAATCATTTTAAAAAAAACCTAAACCCTATGAAACCCTAAACCATAAGGAAATCTAAACCTAATAATCTATAAGAAAACCTAAACTCTAAAAAACCTAAAAAAAACCTTAAAACACCTAAACCAAAGAATTTTTAAACTGTAAACCCTGAACCCTATTACCCTAAGAAACCCTAAAGCATAAACCCTTAAAAACCCATAAGCCCAAGATCAAAACTCAACAATCCCGAAACTCTAAACCCACAAAAACACTAAGAAACACTAAACCCTTAAAAACTACAAAAAAACCTTTAAAACTCTAAACCTAAAAAACCTTAAAAAATCCTAAACCTAACAAACCTAAACCCTCGAAAAACACTCAACCTCAAACACCAAACCCTAAACCCTACACTCTAAAAGACCCAAAACCTTAAATGCTAAACTCTAAACCCTAAACCTTAGGGATATACTCCTAACACCAAGACAGATTAAACTCTACGAAGCCCTATCCCAATAAACCTTAAATCCTAAAAGAAAACCGAAACACTAAAACATCCTAAAAACCATAAAAAACCCTAAAGCTAAAAATCTATAAAAATAAAAAAGCCTTAAAATATCCTAAAATAAATCCTTAATCTAAAACACTGAGCCCTAAGAACCCCTAAACGGTAAAAACATAATGATCCTAAAAAAATATTTAAAAACTCTAGATCGAAAAAAATCTTAGCAAAAACAAATCCCAGAAAAAAGTAAGCTATAAACCCTAACCTAAAACCCCATAATAAATTACCTAAACATAAAACCCTTATTCCAAAGAAATCCTAAATGCTAAACTCTATAGAAAAAGAAGCCCTAAACCCTTCACCCTAAACCTTAGGGCTAAACCCCAAGAAACCCTAAACCTTAAGAAATCAAAAAACCCTAAAAAAATATTTAAAAACCTTAAACCGTTAACCTTGAACCCTAAGAAACCCTAAAGCGTAAACCCTTAAAAACCCATAAGCCCAAGATCAAAACTTCAGAAACCCGAAACTCTAAACCCTAAAAAACACTAAGAAACACTAAACCCTAAAAAACAAAAAAAAAAGCTTTTAAAACTCTAAACCTAAAAAACCTTAAAAAATCCTAAACCTAACAAACCTAAACCCTCGAAAAACAGCCAACCTCAAACACTAAACCCTAAACCCTACACCCAAAAGACCCAAAACCTTCAACGCTAAATTGTAAAACCAAAACCTTAGGGATATACCCCAAACCCCAAGACTGATTAAACTCTATGAAGCCCTATCCTAAGAAACATTGAATCCTAAGAAAAAACCTAAACACTAAAACATCCTAAAAACCTTAAAAAACCCTAAAGCTAAAAAATCTACAAAAAAAAACCCTTAAAATATCCTAAAATAAATCCTTAATCTAAAACCCTGAACCCTAAGAACCCCTAAACCGTAAAAACAATAATGATCCTAAAAAAATATTTAAAATTCTAGATAAAAAAAAACCCTTAACCAAAAAAAAAACCCAGAAAAACGTAAGCTTTAAACCCTAACCTAAAAGCCCTTAATAAAATACCTAAACCTAAAACCCTAATTCCAAAGAAATCCTAAATGCTAAACTTTATAGAAAAAGAAACCCTAAACCCTCCACCCTAAACGTTAGGGCTAAACCCTAAGAAACCCTAAACCTTAAGGAATAAAATAACCATAAAAAAACATCTAAAAACCATAAACCCTAAACGTTAAAAATACTTAAAATCCTATAAAAACTGTAAATCTAAAACCCTAAGCCCTAAGAAGCCCTAAATTGTAAAAACCCGTAAAGATCTTAAAAACCCTTTAAAACAATAAACCTAAAAACCACTCTACACCAAAAAAAATATAGAAAATCATAAGCCCAAAACCGTATCATGCATGCTCAGTACCTTTCAAGTACTAACTCATACCTTATGCAACATCTTCTCGTGAAGTCGTTCAGGTCCTCAGCATTGAGATCACGTGTAGATCGGTTCATGATCCGTTTCCAGCAATATCAGTGGTGAGTCTTCGTTCTTCCAGGACAATTGGCATGTTTTATGTTCAGTCTTCCATTTTAGTTTCAGTTTTGCTAGAGTTAGCTGGGGGATTTCCCAGCATCTCTATTCAGTTAGAGGCTTTTATTCAAATATAGATTTTGTCACGCTTCGAATCTACCATCTTGACGTTATACAAGACCTAGGATCACGAGTGACCCCAAGCTAACCTGAGTTGGCAGATCATAAGCATATTAGAGATCAAGACCTTAAAAACACTTAAAACCTAAACCTAAGAAACCCGAAACCATAAGAAAATGTAAACCCTAAGAAACACTAAACCCTAAACCTTAGGGATAACCCTAAACCCCAAACCTTATGAAGCACTAAGAAAATCTAAATTGTACGAAACCCCAAACCCTAAAAAAATCATTAAAAACACTAAACCTAAAGAACCTTTAAAAACCCTAACCCCTAAAAAACCCTAAATCTAAAATCTTAATCCATAAACTCAACCAATTCCTAAGCTCAATGAACAATTATACTGTAAAAAACCATAAAAATCGTAAAAAGACCTTTTAAAACCCTACACCTAAAAAAAGTCTAAACCTAAAAAAAATACTAGAAAAACTTAAGACCTAAACCTTAAATTCAATAAAAAACCTAGACCTAAACCCTAAACATTAAGAAACGCTAAATGTGAAACTCTATACCCAAAGAAATCATAAACACTTCACCCTAAACCTTAGGGCTAAACCCTAAGAAATCCTAAACCGTAAGAAATTAAAAAACCCTAATTCATAAACCATAAACGTTAAAAATACTAAACACTAAAAACCCTAATCCCTAAAAAACCATAAAACTCCTAAAAACCCGTTAAAACATAAAAAAACCTAGAAATCTTCTGTCCAAAACCCTAAACACCCTTAAAAAACCAAACCCTTAAAAATCATAAACGCTAAACCCTATTCCCTAAGAAACCCTAAATCCTTAACTCTAAACCACAGGGCTAAAACCTAAACCTAAAACCTTATGAAATACTAAGAAACCCTAAACCCTAAGAAAACCTAAACATTAAAAAAAACCCTAAAAACCTTTCAAAGCACTATACCTAATAAATCCTAATACTCTAAGCCCTTTTACCCTATGGAACCTTAAAAACCTTCAAAACCTCTAAACTTAAAAACTCTAGAAAAAAAACCCCTTTTTGAACCCCTAAACACCTTTAAAAATCTTAAACCTAAAAATCACTAAACCCTACACCATAGTTTACCCTACAAATCATTTTTAAAAAACCCTAAATCTTATGAAACCCTAAACCATAAGAAAATCTAAACCTAATAATCTATAAGATAGCCTAAACTTTAAAATACCTTAAAACATATAAACCTAAGAATTTCTAAACTCTAAAATCTAAAACCTGAACCCTAAGAAACCCTAAAGCGTAAACCCTTAAAAACCAATAAGCACAATATCAAAACTCAAGAAACCCGAAACTCTAAACCCAAAAAAACACTAAGAAACACTAAACCCTAAAAAAAAACAAAAAAAGCTTTTAAAACTCTAAACCTAAAAAACCTTAAAAAATTCTAAACCTAACAAACC
>JAJOOH010004194.1:0-36012 GCA_029582605.1 Solanum gracilifrons
TGCTTTCCTTAGCTCCCTTGAATTGGAATAAATCATTAACTGATCTCTTGCATAGTAGCTCCATATAGCGTTTCCGTTTAAATAATTATTTGCTAGCTTTTGTATAATGGTTGATATACCAATTATTCTCTTATTGGCATAAAAACTGGGTATCTCGCTTTTTTGTATCTTTGGTTACTGTTCGATATCTTTCGGTATTATCATATCTTTTGTTAGTCCTATCTTTACTACTTGTATCAGAGGTTTTATTTTCTCGTATAATATCTCTGCTGTTGCCGTATAAAATTTTACATAAAATAAATTTCCCTTAGTAACTCTCTTATATGTAATAAATGCTTTATGCAGTTTCGGTATTCCACTTAGTTTCTCTCCATCATATGTATATACTATATTTAATAGTCCATAGTTATAACATGTCCTTACTAAGTTGGCGTTAGTTTTCGGTTGTGCAATCAGTTTATTATAACCTTGTAATTTTTGGGTTAAATAATCCTGGTTGGGTTCTTGGGTTGTAGTAGATCTGGGTTTAAGGTTTAAAAATGTTTTGATTTTGTATATATTTTCTATATAGGTTCGCGTAATATGGTTATATGTTCTTTTGTCATGGTGTAGGCTTTCTGCATATGTAGAAGTTTGTGGTTCTATAGTTAATGTGTTTTTTGGTGTTAGCCTCGGGGTAAATGGTTTTTCGAATAACTTGTTTAAGTTTGAGTTCTTATGTTTTTCACTAACTCGTTGGCTTGTACCTGCAACTGTATTTAAACAAATGTTATGGGTTTTTAGGTGTTTCCCAACGTCACCTTTTAGCTCTGGATTTTTTCTGTCTTCCGATCGACATAGCTCCGCATTTTTATAGTGATGCTGCTGACTTATACCAGCTTTAGAAACCCAAATCCTACCCATCTAGCTCAAGAGAGTGGATGAAGTAAGGGGTAGGTTGTTCTTCATTGCTATGCTTGTTGATCTTCGAAAGAAATCACCTGATTCAAAATATTTGTTCGAGAGAAAGTTATCTCCCTTATAGTCTAGCCTACCTAGTGATTTTTAGCTATTTACTAGTGATGTTTGCATAATCAAGACACAACTTCCGATGCAAGTGTCTACGATCGTACAATAGTTTAGTAACCCAACCAAGGGTTGAGATCGTCCTAAGAGACTGGTTTTGAGAATTTATAGAAAAATAAAATTTCGTTCTAACTAGTCATAGCTAAAGACATTAACGAGTAAAAACATTGTAAATTAGAAGGGGACACAAAAGTGCCAACTAACAATGGGGGAATTTTGTCACAAGTAAGGTAAAAACAGCAAAATCAACAAGGGTTTCTAAGAAGTGAGAGGGGATCCTTGGGATATGATGGGAATACGGGTTAAGCTAGATTATTGGGTACATGCTTTTGATAGAAGATTCATAGAGTAATTGTGACTAGGCTAAGTTTTAAGGGGGATAAGCTCTTTCTCAAGCAACTTATCCCGTTTCAAATGCCTTCATCTCGAACACCCACTTGCTGCATGAAGACCAGCCTACGCCTTAACCCACTCACTCTCTCGAGCTGAGTGTGTGGATATGGGACTAGGGTTCACTCTCTCGAGCTGAACCTCATGTCGACCCACTCACACTAGCCATCAATATAGTGGTCTTAGTTTTACGACCTCTCTCTCTCGAGCAAGCCAAAAACACATAAATAAACCTGTATTTGCAACTACAAATTCATTAAATTCATCCATAACCACTAAACAATAAATCACAATTAAACTACGATTAAACTATCAGTAAGCAAGACCCAACAATTATCTTAACCCATATTCGCTAAATCACATCCCAAGAATTGGGTTTTTTAGCCACACATCAAGAGATAGAAATTTATACCTAAATGAGCTTGCACTCAAATGGGTATGAAGATATAAGTCTTGTTACAGGCCAAGAATGAAGAATCCAAGAGACCCAAGTCCAAATCCTTGGAGATGAAACCCTCTTTTTCTTTCAGTCTTCAAAACCCTCTCAAACTTATAGCAAAAATTTCAAAAAGTACTACTCTATATGAAAATTATAAAAATTGTTTCATTCTAAAACTAAAACTCTAACTAGTATTTATAATTTTCACAGATTTGTGCTGCAGCGGATCGTTCGACGTCATTAGTCGGAATCGCAGGTCAAATCGGCGATTCGCCGTTTGATGTAGTTCATCGCCATCTTGCACCAGCCTTCAGCATCGTCGTGCTCTAGGTTATTGGGCAGCATGGTACTGCTTCGCGGAAATGCTCAGTGATGCGCCGACTGCTTCCTTTTTCCGCCGACTTGATCCTTTTTTCAGGGCTGAGCACACTGTAACAAAAGGCGAAGTAAGACCTTTCGGCGACTCACCAAGTGGACTTGGCGATCCTCAGGCCTTTATTTTTTCGTTCTTTTTAGCCTTTTAGTGTCCATGCTTTCCTTCAAACTTTAAATACTTAAAACTTAAGGGTTTTCATCAGATATTGAGATAAAATAAGTATTGGAGGACACAATTTCTATCAAAATATATCCCTAAATGAGCCCAATTTGTGGACTCATCAACACCCCCAACTTAAACTTTTGTTTGTCCTTAAGCAAACTCAAGTTCAGCCGTTGAAAAAGTGTGTCTCAAACAATTCTATACAAGACTCAATCATGAATGCACACAACAATACTCAATTTACTTATGCAAAGATCAAATGTGCACTCAAAGATTGAAGTTGTGAGTCACCAATATCATCGAATGTCATGCTCACAATACTTGCTTCAAATGCAAGTTCAAGCTCAACTATAGTGTTCAAATACCCTCATACAAAGAATGATTCCATATTCACACAAAAGGGTTCACAGTTTAAAGCTTTGGGATCAGATGCAACACTCACACTCACAAAGAAGAACATAATGCATAATTTCACCCGTAGGTTTTCCCGTATTTTCCAATCAACATTTGTTTCAACTCACTCAAGATCAAAAAGGTCTTTTGAAGGCTTGTAATGGGGCTGAGTGCAAATGTATGATCATATAGGCTTAGTGACTTTCATCCAAATGAGATGTGGTGCTCACAACACTTCCTTCCCTTTTCCTTCATCATTTTATTTAGTGCTCATGAGTCATCCTATTATTCGCTTCCCATGAATTGTTAGGAGGCCCCATTTCTTTTGTACTTTATTCCACAACTTTCTTTTTCATTCTTTTTCTTTTTCTTTTCTGTTTTTTTTTTCATGGAGGGGTTCCATTTTTCTCAAAATCATGGGTAAGAGGGACTTTCTTGCACTTCTTGATTTGCCTTATCTTTTCACCACACCCCCAACTTAGGATTTTGGCCTAAGTTGGCTATTTAAACTAACCACAAATTTATGAGGATTATGGGTGATGGATTACGAAAGGTCTAGTTTTCATCAAGTTTCAAGGGGTGTTCAAGAGAGAATCACACACTCACAAGGTAGTTCACAAAAGAGGTATATGTCAAATTGGTTCACACTCTATGAAGTTGCCTAAGATCATACGAAGAGATAGCATCACTTGGTTGACCAGACCAACGGGGCAAATTCTAGGATCTATCATGCATAGTTCACAGGTAAGCTCATCACACTAGGCATTGACACTATAAGTTAAACAAGAATCCACACTTTCGCTAGTGTGCAATGATCATCACAAGAGGATCAATTTGATACAAGGCTAGTCATAACGAGATGCAAAGAGTTCACATATTGTCTATGAAACTTCATTTGGCCTCATCGTAGCTGTACATTCATGTTCGTTCGATTGAGAGCACTATTCAAGTCATCGATATTGATCGGAACCAAGACTCAATTTTTTGCAAAAGAACAATCACATTCAAGAGCATATAGCGGGTGGCGAAAATGTGCAAAAAATTCAAAATATTTCAGAAGGGTCAAAATCATTTTGCAATTAAAAACAAAAGGAGCCATAAGCTCAATCATCCACAGAAAGGCAATGATAATATCAGTTAAAACATAACAACCCAATTATAAGCACAAAACACGAGCATCAATATTCACACGAAAGGTGGGCCATGTCCTCACCCCACCACAAATAAAAGCAATTTGTTCTCAAATGTAAATAAAAAACATCCGAAAGAACAAATAGAGAATAATAGAGAGGGAGGCAAATGATAATCCTGGTTAAGTAACTGCCTCATCTGTCGGGGCGGCATGTTTGAGGTGGAGACGTTAAGCGGATCGCTGAGTGGTTCCTCAAACTCTCCACAACTTTGCTAGGTAGCCCAATAAGTCTAGCCTCATCCCACGTTCTCTAACGCTGCACAACCACCCTTTTGCACTGACCAATTTAAAGTGCAATCCATGTTTCGAGCACAACTTGATAACTAGAACACTTAGGTAATGCAGGAATATATGGAAATTAGTGTGTAAAGATGCAGTTGGAGGAATGAAAGCATGTAAATGTGAACAAGTTGTAGAATTTTAACCCTTTTGGCTTGCAAAGTGCCAGTTCATGTTCTTTCGGCGGTAGTAGTCTTGATTGTTAAATCAGTTGGCATTTCGCCGAACAACTGTTTACTTCGCCAAGTTTTACAGAACTTCCCAAGAAAATTTGGACGTTTAAACGGCTGTAAACATCGGGATCGCCGATATGGTTGGCAATTCGCCAATACTTTTCTGGGCTCGCCAAATTTTACAGACTCCAATTTGAAGCTATCTTAAGTTAAACAGAGGAATTGAATGGTGCGCCGACCTCTTTGGCAACTCGCTGACTGGACCTGTTGCTTGCCACCCAACATTTTTTCTAACATCTTCTCACACTTCAACTTGTATAAACGACACACTATTATTTTACCAATACGCGAATATAAAATATTAAGGGGTTTTGGGTTGCCTCCCAAATAGCGCCTTAGTTAACGTCGCGGAACGACACAAGTCAACAACTATTCTTCATCCTCGGAGTCGCCCATCTTGTAATTAGGCAAGTCCTCGGCGAATGGTGGGTAATGACCTGATATCAAATGGCCGATTTGAGCATCCTACAGCTGAATAGTCATGTAGTGAGAGGTTGACGCTTCATTTAGCATTTCGATGCTTTCCTTCATCTCATTCAGCATATTTTCTTGTGCCTCAATTTTTTGTTGAATGAGTGAAGAGCTTTGTCATCTTTCACACCTTCCTGCATCTTCCCATGACTACACTCTTAGAGGGAGAAGTGCTTTTCTTTTCCCATGGCTTGTACTTCCAATTTCGTGACTCGGTTTGATAGAGCATCCAACTGGGTGACTAGTCTGTCCCACTCCTGCTTCTTTTTGGCTTCTTTGCTAGCTTCTACCATGCCATCAATGAGTTTTTCTACGACTTCATAGGGCTGGTATAGCATGCTGCCCTCGCAAATTTGATCGGCTACACTTCTATTCTCGGGTCCAAGACCCCTATGGAAGCATTCCAGTAGCGCCTTATCTGTCATCCCATGAGGTGGGCATGGTTGTAGCACCACTTGAAACTTCAGCCACATTTCCTGAATTTTCTCATCCCCTACCTGTTTAAATGTCAGGAGGTTATCCCTGAGGTTCAGTAGTTTCAAAAGGGTATGGTCCATGTGGTACCCATAATGATCATCCATTCTTATTTCCCCACTTTGATATTCAAACAAGCAAAACAAAACTACAATTTAGATTAGTAAAGCAAAAACCAAGAAGGGTAAACAATTCTACTTAACTAAGAATTCCCAAATAACACCATTCCCCGGTAGCGGCGTCATTTTGATGTTTGCATATTCAAGACACAACTTCCGATGCAAGTGTCTACGATCATACAATAGTTTAGTAACCCAACCAAGGGTTGGGATCGTCCCAAGATAGTGGTTTTGAGAATTTATAGAAAAATAAAATTTCGTTCTAACTAGTCGTAGCTAAAGACATTAAGGAGTAAAAGCATTGTAAATTAGAAGGGGGACACAAGATTGTCAACTAACAATGGGGGGATGTTGTCACAAGTAAGGTAAAAACAACAAAATCAACAAGGGTTTCTAAGCAGTGAGAGGGGATCCTTGGGATGTTAGTTTTATGACCTCTCTTGACCAAGCCAGAATCACATAAATAAACTTATGTTTGCAACTACAAATTTATTAAATTCATCCAGAACCACTAAACGAAATCACAATTAAACTACAATTAAACTATCAGCAAGCAAGACCCACCAATTATCTTAACCCATATTCGCTAAATCACACCCCAAGAATTGGGGTTTTTTAGCCACAGATCAAGAGATAGAAATTTATACCTAAATGAGCTTGCATTCAAATGGGCATGCAAATTTAAGTCTTGTTACAGGCCAAGAATGAAGAATCCAAGAGACCCAAGTCCAAATCCTTGGAGATGAAACCCTCTTTTTCTTCAAGTCTTCAAAACCCTCTCAAACTTAGAGCAAAAAATTCAAAACGTACTATTCTATATGAAAATTATAATAATTGTTTCATACTAAAACTAAAACTCTAACTATTATTAATAATTTTCACAGATTTGTGCTGCGGCGGATCATTCGGCGTCTTTAGTCGGAATCGCTGATCAACTTGGCGATTCACCCTTTGGTGTAGTTCATCGCCATCTTGGACCAGCCTTCAGCATCGTCGTGCTCTGGGTTATTAGGCGGCATGGTACTGCTTCGTGGAATTGCTCGACGATGCACCGACTGCTCCCTTTTTTTGCCGACTTGATCCTTTTTTCAGGGCTGAGCACACTGGAACAAAAGGCAAAGTAAGACCTTTCGACGATTCGCCAAGTGGACTTGGCGATCCTCAGGTCTTCATTTTTTCATTCTTTTCAGACTTTTCGTTCCTTTTTACGACAAAGTGTCCATGCTTCCCTTCAAACTTCAAATACCCAAAATTTAAGGATTTTCATAAGATATTTAGATAAAATAAGCATTTGAGGGCACAATTTCTATCAAAATATAACCCTAAATGAGTCCAATTTGTGGACTCATCAACTAGTAGTTTCAATTACCCATATATCAAAATTTGCCTATAATCGATCACATCCC
This sequence comes from Solanum gracilifrons, assembly GCA_029582605.1. Lineage (NCBI taxonomy): Eukaryota > Viridiplantae > Streptophyta > Magnoliopsida > Solanales > Solanaceae > Solanum > Solanum gracilifrons. The sequence goes on from JAJOOH010004194.1 coordinate 7,000, forward strand.
AAGAATTCCTCTCCTTATGGTTATTTTAAGTTGTTTGTGACTGTGTTGTAGTTTATAATTGCAAATTAAAACCCCCCCCCCATCTGACATTCGTGTCACCCCTCTTAATTTGTTTTATGTCTTTTTCGATAATTTCTATTCCTATATCTAGTTAGATCACATTCGTACTTCTTGATTGAATTTGAACACGTGCCGCTCCCTGTGGGATTTGACCCCAATTCATTTGTTGGGTTATATATTGCTTAACGATCGTTTGCACTTAGAATTGGATGAAGTTTATTTGATAGACATTACTTAAAGCAATCCCTCATACTGAAAGAAGGGTACTCTACCCTCCAATGTAGAATTCGTACATATTATCTTTTTTCTAAAGTGGGTCCACCAGCTTAGTCATTTAAGAAAATCATACATGGGAATGTTGTTTGGTTTCTACTAGAGACTATCCTATTTGAGTCTCCACCCCAAATTCCTCTCGGTGCTAAGTCTAAATCCCAGCGAAATAGATAAAAGTCAAATATCAATATAACAGAGGAAAGACAATGATCAATACCATCCACATCTTTCAAGATAAAAAAGTAGAATAACTCCTTAAATATAATTCAACATAGATGACAAAACCTTTCACTAATGTGAATCCATAAGTGACAAATACCTTTCACAATCATGATCATAATATCATGTGAGAAAACCTTTCACAATAACTTTGATACTTTCCTTTCAAAGCATCCCAAACTATTAACAATAACTTCATAAGAACTAGCTTATCTTCATAAATTCATAATTCATATGTTCATGAGTTCATCGTATGTTCATTCTTAAAAATCATAATTTAGACAATGGTCAACATTATTTCAACTAAATATCATTTTTTAACATTGAATCATGCATTAGAGGACTTAACTAGCAATAATCACAATTGAATGAAACCCATAAAGATTGAATTAAAACCCTAACTTAAACAAATGAATTTGATATTGAGAAATTGGAACTTTTGGGACCACATGGAGGAATGGACTCTATGGGTAAATACCAACATACCTTGATTCTTAATGCCCAAAAGGATTGGAAGATTGATGAACTTGAATTAAACCTAGCTTCTTCTCCTTCCTTAATCTTGAGAGAATTCTTGAAGGATGAATTTGGTTAGGTTTTGGGAAATTAGGAGAATGGGGTTAAAGTGGGTAGTTTGAGGACCTAAAAGACTTATACAGGTCTTAGGATGAAGGCCAAAATGACTTAGTTTTTATTTAAAATGATTAGTAAAAAGTCTCAAAAGCTCCTTAAAATAACTGTCGAAGCCCTTCTACAGTTTGGACCTATGGTCCGTAGAACTTCCTACGGACTGTACTGGTCACATGTAGAAAAGTTCAGAAACCTTTTATTTGGACCAACATTTGATTGGACTTTTCCACGACTCGTAGGTCATCCTAAGGCCCATAGAAACTAACAATAGATACCAATAGTTTCCCTCAAAACATCACCAAGTATGGGACCAACCTATGAGACCTACCTATGACTCATACCAATAATGACGGGTCGTCCAGGTGAACCGTACAAAGGGGTATTGTGACATAATTTTGAAAATTTATTTTGCCTTTTACTACGGTTGCCATTTACGGCCCGTAGAAGCTTCTATGATGTGTAGATGGAACCCGTCGAACTAAACTTCATCCCAAAAAGTTCCTTATCCCTTTTCCAAAATTCGAGGTGTTACAATTGAGTAAGCAAAAAGGTGATATATATTGTTGCTCCCAATTGCGCACACAAGTATACGCGGTCGTGCAAGTAATATAGTTTCTTTAGAAATGAGTTTTCATTCCCAAGGGACTTATGATCAACTTATATTTACTAACTTTACTCCATAATTCGACAAAAATAACACTATAAAAGATTTTGAATGTTGTTTGTTACTACTACGACTTATGCAATAAATGAAATAACTAATGTGAACGACTTCAATTTGATATTATAAGCAAGTAAGAGACAATTACAGGGCTGCAACATGTGTTGGATTTAATGTATCATATCTCAGGTAATGAACTAATTTGGGTTATCAAGTTACTGATTCACATGGTTAATTATATGATTATGGTCTCCCTCGCTTACTCCTATTATTTGTCTAACTACATCGTTGAGCGGGAATAGGAAGTCCTAATTGGCGAGCATTTACTTTTCATCCTATTTTATAACCAAGCAAGGTGTTCGTCCGGTTGTCACTCCTAAATATAAATCAACTCAAGTTAATGAAAGATCAAGCTTTCTATATTCTTTGGACTATCTACCTTAGTGTCTCCCGATTTTAAGAGTAGACGAGAGATTTATTTCTATGGTGATCAAGCATGAATTACTAAAACAATAATATAGAAGTAACTTAAGAACGATAACCATGAATTAATTCAAAACCATTAATACTCAACAATCAATCTGTAGCTACAGCCCCAGAACAAGGGCGTTTAGTCACTCATAATATTCAAAAACTGCAAAATAATATTGTTCATGCGATTTCAAAATAAAGAAGTGTTGGAGAATCGAAACCTATGAAAAAACTTTAATCATTGATCTTGCACTCCAAAAAGTAGTCGACGCCTCAAAAAATAAACCTAAGGTCCTATTTAAAGAGTTTAGGAAAAGTATTTCCAAATTTATCTCAAGAAGGAATCCTAATTGAAACCAGTATTCGCCAAAATGACCGCCACACGTTGGGACATCGCGCCAAAAATGCGTCTGGCAGGCTGGGGCACCACGCTGCCAGTGTGCCAAAATGCAACCCCAGTAAAACTTGGCCTGGCGCGTCGCACCCTTGCTGCGCCAAAGAGGCTAGGGTGAAGCACCAGCTTCCCCTCTTTGCATTCCTTGTCGTCCGCAATTCCTTTACTCTCATGATTCAACCGCTTCTCTTCGGAACCTGCAAAATAGCTAATCATGTATATTAGTATGTAATAATCACAATCCTAAGTCAAAACATGTTCGTTAGATTAGTGAATGTCCTTAAAATTACGTTACAAGATGGGTAATTCGTAGTAATTGGGCAAATAAATATGCCCAAGATCACCACCCCACTCTTAAACATTTGTTAGGCCTCGAACAAACTGTATCTTATCAAATAACACTCTTACCCTTTGGACTTGTCACCTCACTTTACAATTGGCCGAACATATTTAATCATGATCTTGTGGCACACACCATACGCAATAATTCCCAATCTTTATTATAGTCTACCAATCAACAATTCACAACCTCAATGAATGACTCTTCTTCAAAAATTCCGAGCTAATGCGAGATCTTAGAGACACACCAAACAAGAGTATGCACCAAACATGTGGCATGAATGCCCTCACCATTTTAAGTATAGCCTTTCTCTAGCACAAAACATCATTGTATTTCAACATAAGGCTCATTTTTTTCAAAATTCACTGTCACACTCACAAATTAAGTTTTCACATATCCTAACATGCCATTAGCTTGCCCTTTGTGTACTTTAATTTTCACAATGTGTATGCATAGAATCAAGAGGACTTTCATTTGTTTGTAATGTCGGCTTGAGCTAAGGGAGGATACATTTGGGTAAAATTAGTGACTCATCCTCCCTAATGCAAATGTTTTCATTTTCTTGCTAACATTCACCACTTTTTCATTCCCTTTGGTCCCACTTTATGCATATTTTCCCAATTGTACTTTAAACCTTGCCCTCTCTTTCACTTGAGCCCTTATTTTCTACACACCCTTTTTTTTCACATTTAACAATAGCCACCCTCAACTTATGAATTTTTTACAAGTTAAGGTGCACGTTATCTTTGTAAGGACTAGAGCCATTATTAAGGTATTTTTAGAATTAGACATCTTCAACTTAGGCTTTTAACCTTAGTCGAAGTGCACAATGTCCAAGGGACCACGGCAAATCACAGATTTAGGAACTTATAGGGTATCATTCTTCTACCTCTTTTCTTTCTTTACCACAAAATCCAACATTTTCACCCTATCCATTAAGGATTACTTTGGGATCAAAACTAATGTTATCAATAAAAGGGATTCGGCTCAATTAAGTAGGTTCGAATAAAATCAACGCTAAAAGGATCAATGGAACTATACTAGGGATAATTTACTCGAAGGCACACAAAAAGATTTAAACTTGGCTATTTAAAGAAACGCCTCAGTCATATTCCATCAATCACACAAGTTATTCATCAAGCATACTTGAGGCAAGTTCTAGATATTATTCAATGCAAAAACTAAGCAAGTAATCTCCACACATGGCATCACAACATACATAAGGACACATTCACTTGTAGCATGCTCATATAAATTGCATTACAGAGTTTCCACACAATTAAGCCCATAATCTTTATTTATCATTTAGAGTCAAACCAAAGAGATTATGTTTGTTTTTAAGGTCGCCATCTTAATATTGAAAACAAAGTGTTACCACCCATGACGTTTGGCCAACAATCAAGACAAGGTTCAATGTACCCAAAACGGTTGGTTTCATACTCCTCTACTCCTAGTGACTAATTTTCCCTTAAGACGGTCGTCATCCATCCATCATCGGGAACTCTCACTTCTATAACGGCTCTAAGACTCAACAATAATAAGCAAACTCAATGGGACTATCCTCAGGAAAAGAACCAAAAACAAAAGCTGAGAACCCTCTTGAAAAAGAAAAAGAATCGATAGAGCAATAAACTATATACAATGAAGTTTAACTTCCACCCCACACTGAAACAAAACATTGTCCTCACTGTGCAAAGTAAAATAAAGTGAAGAGTTTAAGAGACCTCCATGTCGGCCTCTAGGACACGTGTTTCAATTCAGCAGGTTGCCACATTGGTAGTAAAATCCATAGCCATTGAGGCTACATCACCATCACCAACACCCAAATCGATATCATCATCTTCGTGTCGAACATCATCCGACTCATCCTTCTCCGATCCATCCTCCTCATCAGCAGTGGAATCATCACCATCAATGGGTTCTTGGAAGGTCGGGCCTATTTGACACATGTAGATTGCGCTATCCGTCAATGGGTAATGCTCCGCTAATGTCGCCATCTCGTCCTCAGTCACCGGACGGACACCAATCTTCAATTTAAGCTCATCCATTCCAAACATGCGACCCATCGAACTATCATCCCAGGCTTACCTATTAGCAGTCAATACTTTCCCTTGGGACAAATCATGTGCTTTAGTTCTTGTGACACCAACAAGGCGGCATACTAAATGAGGGGCACAGGGGGAACACATCATGGACTTCTTCCTCAATTTTTAAGGCATTTAGGTACCTAGTAATGAGGCTGCCATAACAGAAGCATCATCTCTTATTTGTCCAAAATTTCATCATATTCTGCCTCAAAATAGCTTCGACACTTATTGGCAGCACTTTTATCAGTCGGTATACTAGCACAACTCTCTCCCTAGTGACCTCGATCGTATTCTTGCATGGTAGTAAGGTGCTAAAAACAATTTTCATCCAAATACGCTCCTCCAAATTCAAGTGGGCATAATGGAGAATCGAATGATGACATGTGCCTCTAACTCTATCCCATTGAGAAACATAGTTCACCCCACACAGAGTATTCCTAATATCACGATACGAGGGTCGTTCAATCATGGCTTGATATTCAGAATTATCACAATTGGGGGCACCCAAAAACTCATTCAATGCTTCCACAGTAAATCGCACACGACTATCCCTAATTAGACCTTGGCTCCACATAACATGATGTGTATTCCAATTTGCATAAAATTCACGTAATAAGCTAAAATTTCACTTACCTTGATCCACAAATATATAGTGGAGGTCCAAAGCACGGACTTGGGCGTGAATGTGAGGAAAGTCTTCTAATAATTGCCCCTCATCGACATACTCGTTACCCATGTACTTCGATTCTGGTTGGCAATCGTGCCACTTTTCTCCATAATGAATTACAACTTGTTTGCCAATTTTTTGAGGCGACAAGATGGTGGGTTCCCGTCTAGAACTTTTAGCAGCCACCCCTTTTTGACTCTGCATAGTACCCGATCCACCAACAATATTTTTTCCCTTGGCAGCCATCTTCACACCCAACAATGGAAGAAAGGAAGAAAGAAAAGAATTTTGGGAAAGAAGTGGTGGGTCGGGTGGGTAGTGGGGTGGGTGGGGTATAGGGGTTTTGAAGCTTTAATGGATTTTTGTGGGGTTTAGTGGTTGAAAGTTAAGGAAAAGGTAAGGGAATAAGGTTTGAGGAATGATTAATAGAGGAAATTAGGATTTTGGGGAAGAAAGAAAATGGAGAAGAAGAAGAAGAGTTGGGAATTTATGGAGAATTTGGGGGAGTTGGTTGGTTAGAGAGAGAAAAATAAAGAGAAAATGAGGTGTATTTGGGTAGGTGAAAGATGTAAGGCTGGTTTTGGGGGTGGGTCCCATGGGAAAAGAAAAACATTACAAAATTCAGTATTGGGTAGGCCTGGCACGATGGTGGTGCGGTACGCTGCCAGTGCGCCAAAATGGGCCTTAGTACTTTAGGCTTTGGAGCAGTGCGCCCAACCTGCGCCCGGTCCGGCGTTGCGATTCGCCAGCAATCAGCGTTTTTCTTTAGCCTGGCGCGATGGAAACGTGTTGCGCTGCCAGTGCGCCAAAAATGGGCCTCAGTTCTTTAGCCTCTGGGATGGAGCGCCTGACTTGCGCCCGAACTCATTCTCCAACGCATTAGGTTCTCTCTTCTTGTGGTTTGTTCTCCGTCTACCTGCACATCAACCAAACAACGTAACATAATAATGGTGGGTTTCCTCCCACCCAGCGCTTTAGTGTTTGTCATGGAACGATTTCTCTTTTTGTATTTTTCTCTATAGCCCTAACTACTACAAAAGCAATAAAACTTAGACAAATCCCTAGAAGTAACTAAATAAAAACAAGAACTCTTCACTAGATCCTATAAACTTTAAATTACGAAAAACTAACTACCTATTACATAACTTTAATGGGTTGCCCGAGTGCCTGGTTTAATGTCGTGGCTCGACTCAACTTGGATCAGTCATCATTCACCTCAAGAGCCTCCCGATCACGATCTGAATATTTATCAAAGTTGTGCTTGGCCCTTTGCCCATTCACTAAGAATGACGGGGAATTCTTACCTTTAAGTTCCACAACACCATGTTGTGTCATCCTCACCACTTCGAAGGGACCACTCCATTTCGACCTTAGTTTTACGGGGAATGACTTATTTCTTGAGTTAAAGAGTAGTACCTTTTCGCCAGGAGTGAAAGTGCGAGGGACTATATGATTGTCATGCCATATTTTGGCTTTCTCTTTATATTACTTCGCATTCTCATAAGCTTGGAGCCTTAAGTCCTCAAGTTCATGCAATTGACCAATTCGCTTCCTACCCGCCAACTTAGGGTCAAGATTTAGCTTCTTTATTGACCAATACGCTTGGTGCTCTAGTTCTGCCTGAAGATGACATGCCTTGCTGAACACCATCTGATAGGGAGAAGTCCCTATGGGTGTTTTATATGTAGTTCTATACACCCATAACACATCATCAAGTTTCTTAAACCAATCTTTTCTTTGCACATTTATTGTCTTCTACAAGATTTGCTTCATCTCTCTTTTCGACACTTCCACTTGACCACTTGTTTGATAATGATAAGCAGTAGAAACTTTATGCCAAATACCATACTTAGCAAGAAGATTCTTCACTAAATGGTTAATGAAATGCTTACCTCCATCACTCATGATAGCCCTCGAAGTTCCAAAGCGAGTAAAAATGTGCTTCTTGATGAATTTAATAACCACTCGTGAGTCATTCGTGGGAAGAGATACCGCCTCGACCTATTTTGATACATAATCAACAGCCACTAGAATATATTAGTTTCCACTAGATGGTGGGAAGGGACCCAGGAAGTCAATACCTAACACAACAAATATTTTCACCTCCAGAATGTTATGTAGTGGCATCTCATGTCTTCACGATAAATAGTACCCAACCTTTGGCATTGATCATATCCCTTCACATAGGCAATAGATTATTTAAACAAGGAGGGCCAAAAGAAACCAGATTGTAGTACCTTGCGCATTGTGCGCTCTCCTCCGTGGTGCCCTACATACGTACTTGCATGACAACTCTCGAGCACTTGCTTGACTTCACACTCTGGAATGCATCATCTCACAACTTTATCCACTCCTTGTTTGAAAAAAATGAATGGTTCATCCCAAATGTAGAACTTAGCATCATGAGTCAACTTCTATTTCTGTTGTGTAGTTGACCCTAGGGGATACTCTCCACTCACTAACAAATTCACTATATCAGCATACACATGCACTTGAGAGATATTCAACCCCATCAATTGTTCATCCAAAAACTTTTCCCACATTTGTTTCCCTTCATGTACATGGGTGAAATCTTCCAACCTGGATAAATCATCCGCTATTTGGTTCTCAGTACCTTTTAGGTCTTTAGTCTCAAGGTCAAATTCTTGGAGAAATAATATCCACTGAATCAGTCTTGGTTTAGCATCCTTCTTGTTTAATAGGTACTTAATAGTTGCAGGGTCAGTATAAACAATTACCTTGGTACCTACCAAATACGATCTAAACTTGTGGAAAGCGAATACTAGAGACAGCATCTCCTTCTCAGTCACTATGTAATTAGCTTGAGCACAATCAAGTGTCTTACTCGCATGGTAAATTGAGTGGAACACTTTCTCTTTCTTTTTTCCCAATAATGTACCCACTACTACGTCGCTTGCATCACACGTGAGTTCAAATGGTAACTCCCAGATAGGAGCAATCAAGATTGAAGCTTTGATTAAGTTCCTCTTCAACACCTCAAATGCCTTCAAGCATATCTCATCGAGCTCAAATTTCATCTCCTTCTCCAAGAGACTGCACGTAGGTCTTGCAATCTTGGAAAATTCCTTGATGAATGTCCGGTAAAAACCTACGTGCCCAAGGACACTTTGAATCCCTTTTATAGAGATAGGATGGGTCATTTTTTTTAATAACTTCCACCTTGGCTTTATCCACTACTAGTCCAGATTTCAACACCTTGTGACGCAATACTATCCCCTCTCGGACCAAAAAGTGAAATTCTCCCAGTTGAGCACTAAATTTGTATCTTCACATCGAGCAAGTACTCTATCAAGGTTCTAGAGACATACCTCAAAAGACTTCCCAAAGACTGAGAAATCATCCAGAATACCTCTACCAAGTCCTCCGCCATATCATGAAAAATGGCCATCATACACCTTTGAAAATTCGTCGACGCATTGCAAAGTCCAAATGGCATGCGTTTGAATGCATATGTACCATAAGGACAAGTAAATGTAGTCTTATCTTGATATTCAGATGCAACTAAGATCTGATTATATCCAGAATACCCATATAAGAAGCAATAGTACTCCTTCCCTTCTAAGCGGTCAGGCATCTGATCAATGAAAGGGACATGATAGTGATCTTTTCGTGTGGCCTCATTTAGCTTCCAGTAATCCATGCAAAATTTCAATCCGGTGACTGTTCTAGTGGGAATCAACTCATTTTTCTCGTTCTTCATCACTGTCATACCTCCCTTATTTGGGACACACTACACAAGACTTACCTACTTGCTATCTGAATTTGGGTACACGATTCCAACATCTAACCACTTTATTACTTCCTTTCTCACCACTTCTTTCATCAAGGGGTTCAGTCTACATTGATATTGTGCACTCGATTTGTGATCCTCCTCCATATAGATTTTTTTTCATACATAACGTCGAACTAATCCCATGGATATCCTCCATCTGCCACCCAATAGCTCTCTTCCTTTTCTTTAAGATTCTCAATGCCGTATTAACCCCGTGTTTCAGACAATTCAGTAGAAAGTATTACATATAAGGTTTCAATGGTACCTAAATATGCATACCTTATGTGAGCATGCATAGATTTCAACTCCAATTTAGGTGCTTCTTCAATCGAGGGTTTGGGCAGAGGCCCCAATTCACGATCCAACAATTCTACTCTATCTCTGTGTGTTCTCAATACTGCCAAATTCAGACCAGCCGCTATCTCTTAAGCTTCAGTGTCTCAATCTATGTCATCTCCATCGAAACCTCTTTCCAAGGGATCCTCGAAAGAAATGTACTGTGATTCTACTGCGAGATCTACAATAGAAATGACGGACAACTCTTCATACACAGAAGGCAATTTCAAGGCGCGATAAACATCAAAGACTTCAACTTTATCATGTGCCCTCATAGCCAACTGCCCAGCTACTATATCAATCAATGCTCACCCCGTGGCCACGAAAGGACGCCCCAAAATAAATGGAACTTCCATATCAGGCTCAAAGTTTAAGACCACAAAGTCCACCAGAAAGATCAACGTTCCCACTTGTACCAACAAATCTTCTACTACCCCTTCGTGCCTAGCAATGTATTTATCCGCAAGTTGGAGAATGACAATGGTTTGTTTTGGACTCCCCAACCCAAGATTCTTGTATAAGGATGCCAACATGAGATTAATGCTAGCAACCAAATCACATAAACCCCGGACATGGACACTTTACCCAATTTTTATTTGCAACTAGAAGCTAACCAGATCCATAAAATTCTTGGGTAGTCTAGTCTGAATTTGATAGCTGCACTCCTTAGTAAGTGCTACCGTTTCATACTCTGTGAGCCTCCTCTTGTCTGCCACTATCTCCTTCACATACTAGGCATACTTAGGAATTCCCTGCAAAATATCAACCAAAGGCAGGTTAATGTGAAAATGTTTAAAGAGAGAGAAACTTACCGAAGTATTCATCTTCATTCTGAACTTTTGTGGAAATGGAGGAGGTGGTTTAATTTGAGGAAAACTCTTCTCAACATTGGATTTCTTTGCCACCTCTTCTTATTTTTTTTCTTTACTCACAACCTCAATATCTCTCTTCCTTGGAGCTTTTTCCTCTAGTTGTTGCCAACTTCTCGTACTCATCGCATTCAATTGCTTAGGGTTGGGCTCAGTGTCACAGGTAAACCTCTATGAGGACACATGTTGAGTGAATTAGCCACTTGCGCAACTTGTTTTTCAAGACTCATTTGGTACATTTTGATGTTCCTCATGTTCTCATCATACTTATCTCTGCTTGCATTCATCTTTGCATTCTCAGCACTATTCTTACCAATTTTTTCCATAAGATTTTAAAATAACTCTTCATTAGTCATCTCCCCATTTACTGCACTCGGATTTCTACTTTGGCTAGTATTTTGATATTGCTGCCCCATTCCTTGTGATCGGTATCTATTAGACCATTGCGCTTGGTTTTTGTTTTGATTTCCACTCCATGAGAAATTATGATGGTTTCTCCAACTAGAGCTGTGAGTATTGCCAAAACTTTGCTGACCTCCACCTCTTTGTGCAATGCCCACATAGTTCACGGAATCTGGATTTGCCACAAAACTTAGTTTCATGTGCTCCACTACCACATTCACCGGTGCTTGATTTAGTGCAATTATTTTGACCTTCTTGGTTATGTTATGGTTCATTGCATCTAGTTTTAGTTTTATCGCGGTAGCTTGATTCACATCTAGAATTCCTGCAGCCTTTTGTGTCGTGGTCCTTGGTACCTCCCCATCCTAAACAAGGTTTCCTTATGAGAGTCTATCTAGGAGGTCAAATAGCTCCTCATGGGTCTTTGTTTAAGCTTATCCATCTGCCGCACTATTAAGAAGTACTCGTGTATTATAATCCAGACCTTCAAAGAAAGTGTGAGCAAGTACCTCATTAGCCTGGTAGTGATGCGGACAAGCATTCAACAATTGGTTGAATCAAGCCCATGCTTGGTACATATCATTCCCATTTTTATGCTTAAAGCTCAATATTTCACTCCTCAACCTTGATGTTTTTCCTGATGGAAAGAATCGACTCAAGAAGTTCTTTGCTAAATAATCACACATACTGATGGAATTTGGGGGCTCTGTATCTAACTACAACTTGGTTGCTCCCAACAATAAGTGTGGAAAAAAGAGTAAACCTCACATAATCCAATGAAACACCATTTGGGATGTATGTACCACTTATATAGAAAGTTCCTTATATGTACCTGGGGATCCTCATGAGGGAGACCGGTAAATTGTCCCATTGCGTAGACGAGTTGCACTATGTTCTATTTTAGCTCAAATCTTCCACCCATTGGTGGGTTCTGTATACTTGACACCACATTGGCTGTGAGTGGGACAACCATATCACGAACTGGTCTTGCCGGTATAACTGGGGGTACCTCTTATCTTTGATTATTCCTGTTTTCCACGTGGTCACCCTTAATATTTTCCAGGGGATCCAGTCCCAATTCTTACTGTTGTCCTTGATCAACCAGCTTTCTGCGTAGTCGAAGGGCTCTTTCAGGTTCATTGTCTTGTTCGACAAGATCTCCTTTTTGAGCTAGACTTGAGAATCAAGTGTCTGCAATGCACAAGAGCTAAGATGAAGTTATTACCACTTGAACAATCTAGTTGTAGACTTAATCAAATTAAATATAAATTAATTTCTAAGACCTCGGAAGCGGTGCCAAAAACTTGTTGCTCCCAATTGCACACGCAAGTGTACGCTGTCGTGCAAGTAAAATAGTTTCTTTAGAAATGAGTTTTCGTTCCCAAGGGACTTATGATCAACTTATATTCACTAACTTAATTCCACAATTCGACAAAAGTAACTTTTTAAAAGAGTTTGAATATTGTTAATTATGTCACGACCCAGGGGTACCCCCTAGATGTAACATGGCGTATAGAATCCCGAAGGACTCCATACAAGCCACTTAGCTCTCATAACATAAGAAATAGAACCATAAGAGTAAAACAATAGTCCAAGTCCAAAACATTTTATAAAAACGAAAAGCAGAAGTCTAAACTCATGTCTTATGATAGCTATCTAATACAATATAATGAAATTGGGCCTAGGCCATACATCATGTTCAAAAGAGAAATGCACGAAAGAAACTAAACAACAACTCCATCTTCAAAGCATGAGGACTCACCAAAGATCGAGAAATCACAAACTCAACTACTAGCCATGAGACTCAGAAACCTATTTGTCCGACCCTACATTTAGGAAAAATGTAGAAAATAGTATGTGTTAGTACGAACAATGTACCAAGTATGATAGCCATGCATAAAAAAAATAAAAACATGCTAAAAGGGACATTTCATTTCATGACATGCAATTGACCAATCTAAAACATCATATGAAAGAGTTATAAAACATAAGTCATAAATCATGGTCAATGCAAGCTACAACATCTTTAAATATTTGAACACATATGAGATACTCCTTGAGTAACCTTAGTTCATTATTAATGTGGGGAATTAGCCTTAACCGACATGGAGACCATGTGAACTATAACATGATGACCTGGTGTCTCTCACACCGAAAAGGGTTGTTCTACTTGCCTAAGGTAGAACCATGAACTTCTAGCTTAAGTGGATCCACTAGTTAATCAACCTATGGGGGCACATAGTTATGGGATAAGGAAATTGTTACTAGAAATTTGGCCTCTACTAGTGGAAGTGCTTCCATCTCATGAGACTTCTTCCAGAAAATCGACCTCTACTAACGGGAGAGCTTCCATCTAAACGTCAATATTCACTCGGTGCTAAGAATAATTCCCACATAATAGTATTTTCTTACTTATTCTCATTATCCATGGAAAGGCATGTCATCTTGCCAATCCAAGCTAGTTTATTAGGATAACACTTATTCATTAATTCAATTAGGTGAGAAAGCCTTTCAACCTAACAATTCTTTCTATGTGAGAAAACCTTTCACATAATGCTAGTATGTGTTTATAAGAATGTCCTTTCACAACACAACATCATCATTGGTACTTTACTCTCAAAGCACCCTTAAAGAATTTACATAATCTTCATGAAAACATGCATAATTCCAAAATCACCTTCCAAGGCCAAAAACCCTCTTTCAATCATCAACATTTTACAAACAAGGGTTAGATATGGATTTGATTATAAACTCATGCAATTCTCTCATTACATGCTTTATTTCAGAAAACTTTTCCTTTAAGATCAAAATCCCACAACATATAATTCATAATTTAAAAACATAGGGATTTCATGGCTTCATAGGGGAAAACATCATAAAACCATAGTAAATCATCAGTTCATGCTTAGAAGATCATAAGTCAATTATTCAAATCAATAATCATAAGAACTTATGGTAATTTAAGAAAACTCTAGCTAATTAGGGAATTCTACCCTTTTGAAATAGAGGAATTTGGGGACTCCATGAATGAGAGGGATTCATGGATGAAAACTACCATACCTCAAGTCCAATTGATTATCTTTAATGGGGGAATTAAGACCTTAGCTTGAAACCCTAGGTTGAATCTTCTTCTTATTCTTCTTCAAGTTTCTAAAGAGAAAATATTTGAAAGGAATTTGGTTTTCTTTTGGGAATTTGGAAGAATGAACTAAATGGGTCTAATTTTGGGGTAAAAAGATTTATATAGGGGTCCTAGAGTTAGGCAAACCAACATAGTATAGGAACTAATGAATTGATTAGGAAAAAAACCCAACTGAACCTGAAAATAGTTGTGAGCTACTGACCAACGAGACCCAACCGACAGACCGTGGATGGACCTACGGTCCGTCCTGCACATCCGTCACTAGGTTCAGAGACTTTTGCGTTGACCTATGTGTAACACCCCGTATCCGAAAATAGACCAAACTAGTAGATTTCCAAAAGTTGCAAGTGCAACCCACAGACCGTAGGATGACCCACGGTCTGTCATGGTGGTCCGTGGATAGCCACCTGCAACCCTCCCTAGAAATGGCCACAAAATTTTTCTAAGTCTAGACCTACTCCAGGGACCCACAGACCGTAGGTCAGACCACGGTCCGTGGTCCAGGCCGTGGTTCAGACCCCCAGAACCCATCCTCTGAAGACGATAGATGGACTGGTAGGATGGGCCGTTAGTCAATTGACGGTCCGTCGGTCAGGCCCGTCAGTGTCTTCAGTAGATTTTAAGTCAGGGGTCATTAGGTCTTTTCCTTATGCGTTGGATCCCTAAACTATGTCGTTTAAACCCTAAACTACATCGTTTAAACCCTAAACTACATAGTTTTTGTTAGTTTTAGCCTAGTAAACTAATTATAACCTAACCTAATCAATCATTCACACAAATTCATCAATCTTAGAGCAAAAACAAGAGAAGAAGTCGAGCAATCCTAGATCAAGAACGCAATGAGTTCTCATCAGTTCCTGCCCCAAAATCGAAAGATTTCTCCGTGAATTTTGTCACCAGGTATGTGGGATTTCACTAGTGGGTTCCTTTTACCCATTAGGTCCTAAGAATTCAGTCAGATTCTTAATTCCCTTCATATAATCTAGATCTAGGGTTTCTCGAATTTCAGCACATCATTATGAATTAGTTACTTTAATGTTCCTAATCAAATTATCATGATTTTAGTATTGTTTTGTGTAGATTCTTTCATAAATTCAGAACCTTAGCTATGTAGTTATTTTAGTTTTTGAATTACACATGATAGGTTAGTTATTTCAGTTATACATGCCTCAGATTTGAATGTTTCATTATTAGCACATTAATGTTGCATTTTAAGTTAGCATGTCAGTAGTTTGAGCTATCAAATATTACAAAAAATCAGTCATAAATTGTTAATTATATAATCAATTGGGACTAACTTAATATTGAGTGGACTAGGGTCAGTCACCCTCATGTCCCAGAACTATGTGCCCCCGTAGGTTGTAAGTCCCTTTTATGGGTATCAATTTAGTGATCACGTCAGTCATGCCTCTATAACTCTGACAGGGTATATTGGGTTCTCTCGATTGGGCACATATGTTGGACTCCATATTTAGCATGTGGTTTTATGTAGGGTATGAATAGGTCCCACAGTTAGATTATATTGCATTGACCATGTTATCAGTTACAGTCAGATTTGAGTCTCATCATGTTATAAACTTGGTCATTCAATTCAGTTAAATCATGTTCAACATATTCAGTATAGTATGTTTCTTATCTCATATCATTCCTCAGTTATATACTTAGTTCAGTTATGTATGGTGTTCAGCTTTACTCTATCCTGCATGTTCAGTACCTTTCAAGTACTGACGCATACTCTGGGCTACATCTTCTCGTGATGTAGGTTCAGGTCCTCAGTTTTCATATCACGCATAGATAAGTTCCTGATCTTCAGCTTAGCAACATCAGTGGTGAGTCCTTATTCTCCGAGGACGACATACATGTTTCCTTTCTATTTTTATTCTTTAGTATATGTTTTGCTAGATTTAGCTTGGGAATGCCCCAACACTTCTAGTCAGTTAGAGGCTATTTTTAGACATAGTTAGATTCAATTTTAGCATTTAAGTTTATTTCAGTATCTTAAACTCTTCTCAGTTATATAATATTTAGATAGTATTGGGTACTCCGATCATTTCAGTTGATCTCACATTTTAAGCATCCACGTAGTACTTTCCTTTTTCTATTTTTTAGTATGCTTATGATATGCTAACAGGGTTAGCTTGGGGTCACTCGTGATCCTAGGTCCCGTGTCTGCGTCCTAGGGGTAGCTTCGGGGCATGACAAACTTGGTATCAGAGCATTAGGTTTAAGTGTCCCAGCAAGTCTGAAAAGCCGCACTAAG
This sequence comes from Solanum gracilifrons, assembly GCA_029582605.1. Classification (NCBI taxonomy): domain Eukaryota; kingdom Viridiplantae; phylum Streptophyta; class Magnoliopsida; order Solanales; family Solanaceae; genus Solanum; species Solanum gracilifrons. The sequence goes on from JAJOOH010004194.1 coordinate 23,604, forward strand.
TAGAGTTTTTTTTCATGGGTAAGTGCACCACATCTAATGAGAGGGAGGCTACGAACTGTTTCAGAAAAACATCACTTTTTTGGTATTCTTATAATCCGTAAGGTATGATCTAATTCCTCATTTCTAACTCGATGCTATGCGCTTTCAGATCATGCCTCCTCATAGAGCTTATAGAAGGATTACGAATGCACGCAATGCTAACACAGCTCCTTCAATCCCAGATCAGGAAGTTTCGAAGGCTGAATTTTGGAATACTATTCAACTTTTGGCTAAGTGTGTGACCAACTAGAACAACCAGCAGGCTCCAGTTCCTGTAAATTCTAGTGGTGGATTAGTGGCAGCCAGGGTTCATGATTTTGTTAGGATGAATCCACCTAAGTTCTTAAGATCGCAAATTGGTGAGGATCCCCAAAACTTCATAGATGAGGTCAAAAAGATCTTCAGAGTGATGCAAGTGACTGGTAATGATAGAGTAGAGATGTCATCCTATTAGGTTAAGGATGTAGCTCACATCTGGTATACTCAGTGGAAAGAAAATAGGGGTACATAATTTTGAGGCAAGGTAGCATGACAGGCCAAGAGTATGGACTCACGTTCACCCAACATTCCAAGTATGCTCCTCATATAGTTGCCGATTCCAAGGCTCAAATGAACAAGTTTCTATATAGGGTATCTGACTTAGTGAAAATAGAGTGTAGGAATGCAATGTTGCTGGAAAATATGAACATCTCTAGGCTCAAGACTCATGTTCAGCAGGTTGAGGGAAATAAGCTTAGGGAACATGCTAAGGATAATAAGAAGGCTAGAACAAGAAACTATAAATATTCTCAACAAAAATCGGGTGGTGGAAATCACTCACAGTTTCAGCAAAAATCTTTAGCTCCAGCACCTTCATCAGCTAGTCTTCTATCCTCCAAGTTTCGACAGGATCAGAACGGTAGGGCATCAGGCTCTAAGTCACAGGGAAGTGTTCCAGGTACCAGAACGTACCCAACTTGTCCAAAGTGTGGTAAGAACCATCTGGGCGAGTGTCTTTCAGGAAAGGAAGGATGCTTTGGGTGTGGTCATTCTGGTCACAGGTTGAGAGATTGTCCTTCTGCTAAACAGGTTCAAAGAGGCAATAGTGGTAGGGCTCAGTCTATAACTTCAGCAGCACTAGCAGGTTGCCTGACTCAGCAAGGTAACTCATCTGGTACATGTGGTGAACAACGCCAAAAAAAGGTTGTATGCTCTTCAGGCTTGCCAGGATCAGGAAGATTCTCCTGATGTAGTCGTTGGTACGTTACGAGTTTTTAACTTAGATGTTTATTGTTTGTTAGATCTAGGGGCTACTATTTCCTTTGTAATTCTTTATACAACAGTCAACTTTAATGATAGTCCAGAAACTCTCTCAAAACCCTTCTTAGTCTCTACTTCAGTAGGTGACCTAGTTATAGCTAGACAAGTATACAGAAAATGCGTAGTCACAGTCTCCCAGAAAGTCACCTCAGCAGACCTTGTAGAGTTAGAAATGGTAGGTTTTAATATCATTCTAGGCATGGATTGGTTACATTCCTGTTATGCCTAAGTCGATTGTAGAACTAGGATCGTTCGTTTTGAGTTTTCAGACGAACCGATCTTAGAATGGAAGGGTAGTAGCTTAGCACCCATGAGTCGATTCATTTCTTACATTAAGGCTATAAAGATAATCTCTAAGGGTTATCTCTATCATCTAGTTTAGGTTAAGGATTCAAGCTCCGAAACCCCAAATCTTGAGTCAGTTCCAGTAGTTAATAAGTTCCCAGAAGTGTTTCCAGAAGATCTTCCCGAAGTTTCTTCCGAAAAGAAAATCGACTTTCGAATTGATCTCATTTTAGATACTCAACCTATTTCCATTCCTCCTTACAGAATGGGTCCAGCTGAGCTTAAGAAATTGAAAGAGGAGCTTAAAGACCTTCTAGATAAGGGCTTTATCAGACCTAGTATTTCCCTATGTGGTGCACCAATGTTGTTCATGAAAAATAAAGATGATTCTCTCAAAATGTGCATTGACTATAGACATTTGAACAAAGTCACAATGAAGAATAAGCACCCCATCCGCAGGATTGATGACTTGTTTGAGCAACTTCAATGTGCTAGTCATTTCTCAAAGATAAACCTAAGATCTGGTTATCATCAGCTCAGAGTCAGAGATAGTGACATCCCGAAAATAGCCTTCAGAATTCGGTATGGTCATTATGAATTTGTAGTTATGTCATTTGGTCTAACCAATGCTTCTGCAGCTTTCATGGATTTGATGAACAGAGTGTTCAAGCAGTATTTGGACTTGTTCGTTATCGTCTTTATTGATGATATCCTCATTTACTCTAGGAATGAGGAAGAACATACGACTCATTTGAGAGTTTTCCTGCAAACTCTCAAAGATCGCCAGTTATTTGCTAAGTTTAGCAAATGTGAGTTTTGGTTGAAATCTGTTGCTTTCCTTGGTCATATTGTGTCTAGCAAAGGGATCCGAGTAGATTCTCAAAAAGTAGAAGCAGTGAAACAATGGCCAAGACCTACCTCTCCTACATATATTAGAAGTTTCTAGGGTCTAGAAGGTTATTGTAGAAGGTTCGTGGAAGGATTTTCATCCATAGTCTCTCCATTGACTAAGTTGACTTAGAAAAAGGTTAAGTTTCAGTGGCCCGATGATTGTGAGAAAAGCTTTGCAGAACTAAAAATTAGGTTGACTACAACTCCTATTTTGACTCTATTAAAGGGTTTAGACGATTATGTTATCTATTGTGATGCATTCATAGTCGGCCTAGGTTGTGTGTTGATGCAGCGAGGTAAGGTTATAGCTTATGCTTCTAGACAACTTAAGGTACATGAGAAGAATTATCCGACTCATGACCTCAAACTTGCAGCAGTGGTGTTTGCACTTATGATTTGGAAACATTACTTGTATGGTGTTCGTGTAGATATGTTCACAGACCATAAGAGCCTTCAGTCTGTGTTCACCTAGAAAGAGTAAAATCTTCGCAAGAGGAGATGGATTGAGTTCCTCAAGGATTATGATATGAGTGTGCATTACCATCCTGGTAAGGACAATGTAGTAGCAGATGCTCTTAGTAGACTATCTATGGGTAATGTAGTACATGTTGATGAAAAAAAGAAAAGAACTAGCAAATGATATTCACCGGCTTGCTCGCTTGGGAGTTCGCCTTATGAGCATATAAGATGGTGGTGTAACAGTTCAGAATGGGTCAAAATATTCATTGGTAGCTGAGGTTAAGGAAAAGCAAGACAGTAATCCGATAGTTCTTCAACTGAAGGGGGCAGTTCATCACCAGAGAGTTGAGGTTTTATCCCATGGGGGAGATGGTGTGATTCACTATTAGGGTTGATTATGTGTTCCTAAGGTGGGTGAGTTGAGACAATAGATTCTTGTAGAAGCCCATAATTCCATATATTTTATTCATCTAGGCACCACTAAGATGTACCATGATCTGCGATAAGTCTTTTGGTGAAATGGTATGAAAAGGGATATAGCAGATTTTGTGGCTAAGTGCCCTAATTGTCAGCAAGTGAAGGTAGAACACCAGCTAGGAGGTATGACTCAAGAGATTAACATTCCTACTTAGAAGTGTGAAGTGATCAACATGGACTTTATTACAAATTGGTGATAGTTGATAGAGTTACTAAGTCTACACACTTTTTGGCTATCAAGACTACAGATTCGGCGGAGGACTACGCCAAGCTTTACATTAATGAGATAGTCAGGTTGCATACAGTTCCTTTGTCTATCGTCTCAGATATAGGTCCCCAGTTTACCTCTCATTTCTAGAAGTCTTTCTAGAAAGGTCTTGGTACTCGAAGTAATCTTAGCACATCATTTCATCCACTGACGGATGGTCAGGCATAGCGTACCATTCAAATCTTAGAGGACATGTTGAGATCTTGCGTGATCGATTTCAAGGATAATCGATTTCAAGGGTAGTTAAGATTATCATCTTCCTTTTATAGAGTTTGCCTACAATAATAGTTACCATTCCAACATTTAGATGGCCCCTTATGAGGCATTTGTGTGGGCGTAAATGTAGATCTCCAGTTGGTTGGTTTGAAGTACGTAAAGCAGCCTTGATAGGGCCAGATTCGGTTCATGATGCCATGGAAAAAGTTCAGCTCATTAGAGATAGACTTAAGACTGCCCACAGTCACCAGAAGTCTTATGCAGATGTAAGGAGAATGGACTTAAGGTTCCAAGTTGATGATTGGGTTTCCTGAAAGTGTCACCTATGAAGGGGGTGATGAGATTTGGCAAGAAAGAGAAGCTCAGTCCTAGATATGTATGCCCTTACAAGATCTTTAAAAGAGTTGGTAATGTGACTTATGAGTTCGAGTTGCCAGCAGAACTAGCAGCAATGCATCCGATTTTTCACATTTCATTGTTGAGGAAGTATGTGGGTGATCCAGCATCTATAGTACCACTGTAAAGTATGGTCGTGAAGGATAGTCTCACTTATGAGGATGTGCCAGTTGAGATTCTTGATCGTCAAGTTCGAAGGTTGAGAAACAAAGTAGTCGCTTCAGTTAAGGTTTTGTGGAGGAGTCAGTCCGTAGAGGGAGCTACTTGGGAAGCAGAAGTAGCCATGAAGGCCAAGTATCCTCATCTTTTACCTTCCAATTCCATTCCAGCTTGAGGTAATAGTTCCTTTTCAATTTTCAATCATTCATTCGTAATTTCAGTCTTAGCATCATGTTCCTTCAGTTGTACTTGCATTTTCAATGTACTTGCATGTTCTTGGAACTTAGTTCAGTCAGAAATTAGTTTCCACTATTTTAGTGGTAGGGTTGCAACTTCTCCCATCCATATTCAGCTAGTTTAGTCTTTATTCGAGGACGAATGTTCCCAAGGGGGAGATAATGTAACACCCCGTATCGGATAATAGACCAAATCAACAGATTTCCTAAAGTTGCAAGTACAACCCCCAATTGCACCCACAGACCGTAGGGTGACCCACGGTCCGCCCTGGTGGTCCGTGGATGGCCACCTGCAACCCTCCCCAAAAAGGCCCAGAGAAGGTTTCTAAGTTCAGATCTATGCCAGGACCCACAAATCGTATGTCAAACCACGGTCCGTGGTAAAGTCTGTGGTTAAGACCGCCCAGAACCCATCCTCCGAAGCCGATCGATAGACTGACAGGACGGGCTATCAGTCGATCAACGGTTCATCGGTCAGGCCCGTCGGAAGTCGATTTTAAGTCAGAGGTCGTTTGGTCTTTTCGTTATCCGTTGGACCGCTAAACTACGTCGTTTAAACCCTAAACTGTGTAGTTTTTGTAATTTTTAACCTAGTAAATAATTTGAACCTAACCTAATCAATCATTCACAAAAAATTCATCAATTTTAGAGCAAAAACAAAAGAAGAAGTCGAGCAACCCTTGTTCAAGAATGCGGCAAGTTCTCGTCCGTTCCAGTCCCGAAATCGAAAGACTTCTAAGTGAATTTTGTCACCAGGTATGTGGGATTTCACTAGTGGGTTCCATTCACCGATTAGGTCCCTATAATTTAGTTAGATTCTTGATTCCCTTCATATTATCTGGACCTAGGGTTTCTTGAATTTCAGCAGATCATTATGAATTAGTTACTTTAATGTTCCTAATCAGATTATCATGATTTTAGTATTGTTTTGCATATATTCTTTCATAAACTCAGAACCCAAGCTATGTAGCTCTTTTAGTTCATGAATTACACGTGCTAGGTAAGTTATTTCAGATATACATGCCTCAGATTTGAATGTTTCATTATTAGCACATTAATGTTGCATTTTCTGTTAGCATGTCAGTATTTTGAGCTATCCAGTAATACATAAATTCAGTCATAAATTGTTAATTACATAAGAAATTGGGAGTAGCTTAATACCGAGTGGACTAGGGTCAGTCACCCTTAAGTCCCAGAACTACATGTCCCCGAAGGTTGTTAGTCCCCTCTGTGGGCATCAATTTAGTGATCACGCCAGTCATGCCTTTATACATCTGGCAGGGTATATTAGGTTCTCTCGATGTGGAGTTTACATCAGACTCCACATTTAGCTCATGTGGTTTTATGTCGGTTATTAGTAGTTCCCACAGTCAGATTCAATTGCATTGACCATGTTATTAGTTATAGTCAAATTTCAGTCTCAGCATGTTATAAACTTGGTCATTGCATTCAATTACATCATGTTCAACATATTTAGTATAGTATCGTGCTTATGTCATATCACTGCTCAGTTATATGCTTTTTTTTAGTTATGTATGTTGTTCAGCTTTACTCTATCTTGCATGCTCAGTACCTTTCAAGTACTGACGCATACTCTACGCTACATCTTCTGTGAGGTCCTCAGCTTTCAGATCAGACATAGATCGGTTCCTGATCTTCAGCTCAACAACATCAGTGGTGAGTCCTCATTCTCCGAGGACGACATACATGTTTCCTTTCAATTTTTAGTCCTTAGTTTCAGTTTTGCTAGATTTAGGTGGGGCATGTCCCAACACTTCTAGTCAGTTAAAGGCTATTTTCAGACATAGTAAGATTCAGTTTTAACATTTGAGTTATTTCAGTATCTTAAACTCTTCTCAGTTATATATATATTTGAAGAGTATTGGGTATTCCCCATCATTTCAGTTGATCTCATGTTTTAAGCTTCCGCGCAGTACTTTCTTAATTCAGTTTATTTAGCATACTTATAATATGCCAGCATGATTAGCTTGGGGTCACTCGTGATCCTAGGTCCCGTGTCCGTGTCCTAGGGGTAGCTTCGGGGCGTGACACTATGGTCCCAGGACCACGACCCGTGGTCCCATCTACGGTCCGTAGGTTCCTCTGTAGTCCATAGCCGAACAAATTTTGAGTGACCAATCCCCGGACCCCACCTACGGTCCGTGGTTCCACGTACGGATCGTCTGTGGTTCTCGTGGATGGCACCTGTAGGTTCTGACTTTTGGATTATTACCCCTTTTCAGATACGGGGTTTTACATACTACTACAACTTATGCAATAAATAAAGTAACTAATGGAAACGACTTTAATTTGATCTTTTAAGCAAGTAAGAGACAATTTCAGGGCTGCAGCATGCGTTCGATTTCTTGTATCATATCTCAGGTAATGAACTAGTTTTGGTTATCAAGTTACTGATTAACAGGGTTAATTATATGATTATGGTCTCCCGACCTCTAATCACCTACTCCAATTAGCTATCTAATTACATCGTTGACAAGGATAGACACTCCTAATTGGCGAGCATTTACTTTTCACCATGTTTTATAACCAAGCTAGGTATTCGTCCGGGCGTCACTCCGAAAGAAAAATCAACTCAACTTAATGGAAGGTCAAGCTAGGTATTTTCTTGCATGCTTTTATTGCTTTGCCCCTACCCATAGCTTCCTTGAAGCTTTTGTGTCTTTCTGGATTGAGTGGGATACTTTCCGAGGTGGTCGAGAGAGTTTTGAGCAAGTTTTTCCCTTTGAAAGGCTTTTTAAGTAAAAGAGTTGACTTTCATCAACATCTGCAAAATTTGATGTCGTATAAAATTTTGAAAGCTCAGGAAGGTCCATATTGGTTTAGTAGAATGGTTGGTTCTGGTTGTGAGGCCCTCGGCTTGAGTTTGTGCAATTAGGCATTTCATCTTTGAAGATTTAGCCAATGTTTGACTTCGGTCAATGTTCTCGGTAAACACACTCTGATGAGAATTTTATTAGTGTGGTTAGCTCTGAAATACCGAGATTGTTCTAGAGTGACCTTTAGTTTGGATCTCGAGGTGTTCGAGATGAGTTTGTTGTTATGCCCCATTTTAACTCACGTCAATTAGTGTACAAAATATCGATGATTCCTAAAATATTTAACTTAAGGACTTACCACCTAATTATTTTTTAGGTAAATTAGGACACTTAAATATTTATTTAAGTAATGCTAAAATTAACTCCAATTAATGGTCTACTTAACTTGTGTGATTCTAAATAAGGGTTCAAGTTATCCTAAAGGGACGAGATTAAGCATCATTTAAGATCTATTAAATATTGTTACCAACGAAACTTAGGTTGACATAAATATATGATTTGATTGAAAATATGACGTAAGTGAAAATGAAAATATAACTTAAGAAGACAATATTAGTATTTTAAGAGAAGCACCATGTAAAGAAATTATTTAGGCTTCAAAAATTCACTAAGTAGATAAATAGTATATATATGAATACTTCTACTATAAGTTAATGAAAGCCCTCATTCAGACAGTTAATTGCAGATTTTTTTTTTATGTAGTGCAGTTCATAAAGTAACGAAGCAATGAGTCAAACCATCCTTTATTAGCATTGAACTAATATTGATTCAAGCCATCTCTACTAAAAAGGCAATTTTTTTATACAACTTGACCAAAAATACAATACTATGTAATTAGATACAAATTTAGTCTTAGAAAAATGAGAAAACAGTAATAAGCTTACTCAAGATTTAAAAATATTATACTTGAAGATTGAAACCCAAGCATAATAAAGTAATAATCTTTCCAAATTTTAAGAACGGGTAAAATTAATTTGAAAAAAGCCTACATTTTAAATGAAATATTTTAAAAAATAGTTGCAGCCATTTGTTTTCAATTGAAAGAAAATAGTCAAGTGTGTTAAAAAATGACTCTCAAGGACTGAAGGATATTGAAGGTAAGCATGTGAAAATTTGGTTTTAAAACAGAACGTTGATTCCTTTTATATTAAGAAAATGAAAATGTTTTTTTTTTTTATTTAAGGGTCATTCTTGCTAGTTAAACCAGTGGCAAATTTAGGTGCAAAAAATAGGGCACCCGAACCCGTGGTGTCTTTGTAAAATTAGATATTTTATGTATATATTTTCTAACATTTGTATAATATTATATTCTTGTATCCGTACTATAAAAAGTCTAGTTGGTCCACATGATTAAATGTTGAGCTTTTGACTTTGAGGACTGAAGATCAATTCTCACTTAATACATTTTTCTTGGTGCACCCATGTTCGAATCAATTCTCACTTGATACATTTATCTTGGTGTACCCATTTTCGAAAAATCCTAGATTCGCCTCTGAGTTAAACCATACATCTTGATTTCAAAAAAGATTCCAACAAATCATGCATTATTATATTTAGATGCACATATGACATCAAATCAAAGAAATACATGATTTTATATACATTAATGATTAGTTGCAGGTAGAATGTAACTTCTGATAAAGAAAAAGATTTATAATGTGGTATACGTTGAAATGCACAATTCATCAACTTCTATTACATGAGTATATTTAATAAACCACACAAATACACAATGCACACTACATAATGAAGAAAGAACATAATATTGGCACTGACCTTTTGTATGGCAGTGAACACTGGCGAGGTCTCAGATCTACTGAAATCCAACTACTCACAAATAAAACAACACGATTCACCAAAAGAAAAGCTCTGTCAATGTTTTTGAGATTTGGAGAGGAGATGCGAATGCAAAGCTCAGTGTGAACAAAGGCTCACACTAAGGATGAGTGGCAGCCAAATTTTGAAGTGTAAAAGAGTAGCTCAAAAACCTTAGAAAATGAACTTTAAAATAAGCTTTTATAGCTGAAATAAGAGTTCTTGAATTGTTGAGCAGGAATTTCAATTTGCTATTTTGAAATTAATCAAAGATGACCATTAAAGAACAAACGTTGGGATTTTTGGATGTACTTGGCATTCTTCACGTGATTGACATAGCCATAGAACTAATATAGAGTGAAAACCTCTATCCGTATCTAAAGAACAATGGAATTTTTTTTATAATGGAGAGAGAGGCTCCGACGGCTTGTGACTTATGAGGGGTTTTGGGCGGGGAAGGGGTGGGGGGATAAAACCCTAAAAAGTCTAAACCAAAAAGTGTATTTTAGATAGTTAAATGAGGATAAAGTGGGTAGTAGGGATTGTGAAGAGGGATGATGGGTTTATGTTTGGGCTGCTGCATTTGGGCCCTTGTTTTTTAGGGTTCTTGTGCAGATTTGGGTTATTATTTTGGAGCCAAATTGTTGAAGTATTTCTTGGGTCTTTTCGTTGTTTAAATCAATTAATTTGAGCTTGTAATTTAATAACGAGTGTAATATATAATTAGTATGTAGAAATATAAATATTTAAAAATTTCCTTGATGATTTATATTAATTTAGTAAGTATGAAATTAGAAATAAAATGATGACAATCAATTAAAATGAAAAACAAAGTGATAGAAGTGACTTTTTAAGGAAAAATGTATTTTATTAGTAATTCTATAAATGTGACAATGATAATATCATAATTATAATAAAAATGATGGACAAAATAATATATATTTTTAATAACTTAGAAGCTCAATCAAATGTAATTTAAAGAAAGCAGGGTCAAGATTTGGTGTCAAGAGTTTTCCCTTTTTGACCGGAGACAGTGAAAGAGTTTTTGGATAAAGAAGTTTACGTTATTGCTAGTTTTTTCCCGACCATATGTCACGACCTGACTACCTGATTCATAATGGCACCTACTAAAACCCACCAGTAGATAAGAAGACCCATACCCAGAATGAGAAGTAGTGGCTATAACGGTGGAATTGCATAGAAAGTAATACTAACAATAAGAAAAAACCAAAAAAAAAACCAAAAAGTATATACAAAGGAAACCCTACCCAAACCTGGAAGGAACGAGTACAGAGCTGTCTTACTAGATAAATACAAGTCCCAAAAGTGGACCACAACAAGCCATCTTAAAGGCAAAAAACAAGCTAACATATGTACCAAAGGAGACATGTCGGTCCAGGACACCAAGTGCTCACCCTCATCTCCGATATCCACTAGTTACAAAAGATGGCACGAATGATTGCTGCTTGTAGCTGGTACTAGGACTTGCATCACGAAAAGATGCATAGTGTAGCATAAGTACTAAAACAAGGTACTCAGTAGGCATCATAGGCCGACCGATCAAGAAAGGTAAAAAAAATCACAAAAGATAGAGTCTAGATATAGATAGAGGTTGAGGCGAATATGAAAAGAAAGCACACGAGCATACACAAGAAAATCTAAGTACTTCTACACTAAACTTAACTGGACCCCATAAGCCCAGAAGGTACACTCTTGCGCAAGTTCAATAAACTCTAAACGGACCCCATAAGCCTGACAGGTACAAAGAATAGGTAAGTCCATAAAATAGAAGAATAACCAATATAAGAACTCCAAAACATCGCGTTTCAAACCCAAATAACCAAGAACTAGTAAAGCCCCAGTCCAGATAGGAAGAGTGGTAATCAACCCAACTAGTCAACTCCCAGCCTCGCTAGAAAAACAGAAAATCAACCCAAGCCGCCTAGCAATATAATAAACTTCTACGAGGGTGTAAGCCACCCAGCTAGAAAGAGTGACTCGGCGGAGTGTCAACTTCATAGAGGATCTCATATATCTAGGTCGCCCAGCCTGTCTACTCCCAGAGGTGTCAGCTGCCCAGGTAGCAAGAGCTCCCAGAGGTAATTCAGTCCAAAGAGAATCTTACGTAGGCTCCAAGCCATCGTGGATCAACGTCCACACTCAATGGTATCACAAAAGGCTCAAAGCTGGAAGCACTCCAATAAAAAGAAGGTACATAACCTCTAGTAACGCCTCAAAGTTGCAAAGGTAGGGAGAGAAGATAGGAGGGCTAACAAGTCGGGAGAGAAGACAAGTTGCCTTAACTAAGGCTCTTCTTATGAGACCCAAGTCTGATATTCCAGTCAAGAAGGACCTAGTCCATTCCAACGACGTAAGAGACATACAAAATTCACAAGGTGCATTGGTTTAAGGAAACAATAGTCTATCCTAAAATAAGCCCAAAACATGTGGAGAACGATAAAATATCCTCCTTAAAACCAAATAAAAGGGAAAGTGGTCGTAGTCAATAAAAACCCAACGACAAGTCAAGGTCGAATCCCATAGGGATTGGTATATCATAGAGAATTCTTTTAAGGAAATTTAGATTGTAAAATTTCTCAATCCTTAAAGAAAGAACAGTTGAGTGGATGAATCCACCAATTTAATAAAAAGTTTTGGTTATCAATTGTCACAGTTAAATAAAACTTTGGAGAATTTAAGAGTTAACTGTAACACCTCGAATTCGAGAAAGCCTAGGAAGGGGTCTAATAGACTTGTCAAGACCCAAAACTAGACCATGGGACCCTCCATGGAGCCCTAGATGGGTCCACTACCAAAAAATGCTCATTTTTTTGCGGTTAACTTGTGGGAGCTTTTAAAAGTCCCACTAATAATTCATTTTGTGGCATTTTATTTTAACCCCCACAATATAAATCTTTTTATGGTGGTTTTATTAAGGAGGTTAGAAAATCGCCACAATTTAATATTGTTTATTGGGATTATCGATCCCCCAAAAATTTAGTAGATTAGTTACTTTTAGAAAGTAATTATAT